>JAYMTN010000405.1:0-17043 GCA_036897425.1 Erodium trifolium
TCCTCGAGGTAGACTCGAACACGTTTCCCGAGACAGACCCGGGCACGTTTCCCGAGACAGACCCGGGCACGTTTCCCGAGGCAGACCCGGGCACAATCGAGTCCCTGTTTCAGTTACAGGGTTATCCCTGGTTTCACAGTTCGAAATTGTCCCGACTTAATCCAGATTCGATCCAGTTTCAATCCCAACCATTTCCAGATTCGATTAACGTACTGATTTATCCTCTTTTAGTCCATTTTAATTAGTTTAAACAACCTTGAATCAAATTGCCCAGAGAGTCCAGATTTGTTTAGTGTTCAACGTTTGTCCAGATCTGCTCAACGTTTCTCTTACTGACTTTATTTACATCAAATAATCGCCAAAACAACGCCAATTTATTGATCACAGTTGCTCTCGGAAGAGAGGGTACAACTACAACAAACCGAAAGCAAAAGAAGAGGTGAAGAAGAAGAACACGGGAACCGTTCGGTAACTTCCGACTCCTATCCGGCCAAAGGCGGCGATAGTTTCGGGTAAGCCTCACGGTTTCAAGTGAGGGTCTTACCGATGAGGGGGCAGCGGAGTTGGGGTTGAGCTGCGTCGACGGCCACGGGGATGGGCTTGGACGTGTCGGAGAGGAAACGACGGGATCTTCTCGGTTCAGCCTCGACAGCAGCGACGGGGCTCGGCCACAGATCTCCCTCTTCGGTCGGATAGCGTACGGCGGCGGGAACTGATTCGACGGCTGTGGTGAGGTTCGGAGAGATGACGCGATGGCGACCGGAGCGCCATCGCCGCTCGTCTCGTTCTGGACCTGGGCCTCGAGTGGATCTGGTACGGGACAGCTTTGTTGACGGCGACCTCGCGTGGCACGGGAAGGCAGGGGTCTCCACGCCGGCGTCGCTCGATTGTGCACAGAGAGAAGCATCGATGCGGCTTCGGTCAACGTCGTCGAGACCTGCCGACGGTGAGGGTTTTGGCTATGGCGTCAGGGATGCGTCGAGTGAGGTCGACGAGGAAGAAGATGGAGAGGAGATTTGGTCGTGGGTCTACGGGTCTGCGCGAGGGGCGAGAGGACGAAGGAGACGGGTTTCAGCGCTCGAAACCCTAATGTCCCTCTTTTAAGTCAGTCCGAGCGGGTCGGGTCTCGGGTTGGGCTCGACCCGCGAGTCTGGGTCCGGCCCACCCGAACCGGCCCACTTCCCAAGCCCTTTTTTTTACTCGATTCCAAACCGAATAACCTCAACTCGAAAGCGGGTATTACATTCCTCCTTTTCCCCATCACCTTTCAATTAAATATTGTGGAAAGCAGAAATTAACAGCAATATCCATCAAACAAACAATAAATACTCCAGCAGATGACTAAGAAATATGCAAGAAAGGAAATGAAACATTATAGAGTTTTTAAGAGGCTCAACCTTTTGAAATAACAGTTTCAGACTTTCCACCTGATTTCGAGGAATGGCTAAATTCAGATGAATCTTCAAAATATATAGATCAAGAGATAACCCCACTTAGAATATTTAGAATGGGGAATATTAATCAAAAACCATAATACTCCTCCAAAAAAGTATCACACATTAACATATCCCGAAACATAAAAAATAAAACATCAAGTAAATAATAAAATGATAAAAGGAAAGCAGGTAACCTTCAGAATCAAATTCGACTGTCCTTCCCTTCTTCGACTGAATTGAGCTATCATCCTTTCCAGTCAAGGGTGCTGCACAGAGAAAGTGGTGATTAAGAAGCATGAAATCTTTGCAGCCATAAGTCCTTACAAAGGGGAAAGGGTAAGTGAACAATATATTTGGAAATACATCTATAAACATTGTGGTAAAAGTCAACGCATAGTCCAAACGGGATCCAGTATACGATGCCTCTCCATAAGTTGCAGGAATATTGTTCATCACCAAATCCCTTCATAGCATGGAAGCATCTCACTCATCTCATATAACTAACTTGTAACTTTATCTTGTGTAGTTACTACTCAATCAAGTGGAATTGCTAGTGATCAGTATACATGTTTAAGGATTAGTTGAATGAAAAGGAAAGACATTAAAAAAAATTAAACATATTTTGCTAAAATTTATTCTGATATTCTAAATAAGAGACTAAACCCAATTTGTATTGGGAGGACTGAAAGCAGATAGGTTCGCAGTGCAGTACATACTACATAGTACGTTTGGGTATTTGAAATGGGGATGATATAAAAGGGGAGGAACTATTTCCTCCATAACCCCATTTTTCCAAGAGTCAAAGCTGTTAACTTTAACAAAAAAACAAGCACCAATCCGAACACATGGCGGCATTGAAATAATCAAGCATATGAACCGTTAGAATATCTTATATAGGCCCAGTCTATGTGGCCCATTAGAGTTAACGATCAGTTTAGGAAACCCTAATACTATATATACATGTATACTGTATCAGTTTATATCATCGAATTATATACAACTTTCTACAAGTTATTATGAACTACGATTTCCTTTCTTCTACGATCTGGAAATTCAAATTTCAAGCACCAAGATAAGAAGAAAAATCTGAATCATTTGCTTTTCAGTTCTTCACAAAGAAGCTGTTTAATTTAGACAATAATGTCCTAAAGCTAACAATGAGCATGGTTACAAATTTCATCTAAATACTAAATGTGTGAAACATAACTTGCTTAATTGAGTAACTGATATCGGCACCTCATAACTTCTTAATGTGTGAAACACAATTTGATGACCGAAACATTTTACCCAAAAAACAAAAACCCAGAAACACGAGGAGATCCATTCCAACACCCGAAAAAACAGAACCCTTTTTAGCATTCACGTAAAAAAACGGAATTAATTCCCTGGAAACCCAGAAACAAGCAGTGCAGAAACAATGGAATACGGAGAGAGTACCGGGAATTGAGAAGAAGTCAATAGGGAATTGGGGAAGGAACTGAAATCGGGTATCGCGAGAGAGAGGCCTCAACCCAATAAAGCCTGGTGCGTAGCCTTTGGACGGTTTCTTTCTCCCCCTCTTGTCTCTGTTACTGAACCATAAAAGCTTCCACTGATCAAAATACACACCGATCGAGGGTATGTTGGTCCTTTCCAATTATCGTTCACGACAGTATACAAATTTTCTTGTTTTTGTTTTCTGAAAGCATATACGAGTCTTGATTTTTTTTTAGCCTAGTGGAACTTTTATTGATGCTAAGTAGCAAAACTACAAGCAAGCAAATTGTCCTTTTATACGAGGTATGAAAGATAGAAAAATCAAAAGGGTGAGACATTGTTCCAATCCGTAGCTATTGAACGCTCAATCTTATAACGAATTAACCAGCTATATCAGGGGTAAAAAATAGGAGACGATCTCTTGTTGTTGGGGCGATACTGAGAAAAGACAATACATTTCCTGACTTGACCTGATACCCGTGGAAATAACTTAGGGGCAGTGGTAGGTGGCCGAGCAGTAAGGGAGAACACAAAGAAATGGGGGCATCAGGGCTCCAGATTTATACTGAAAGTAGCAAGGCGGAATGTGGGTCTCCATACACATCCCGTTGCACAGAGGGCCACTCATTTTTCTTGGCGAGGCTGTTTGGTAGACCTTGCATCTTCTTGCTCCAGGGCAGCTTGTGCCTTGGCCGGTGTGGGATCATCCAGACTCCTCTTCTTTGGGGACTGCAACATGGCTAGCACTCTCTCACCTTGGAGACTAACTTTTGTAGCCTCTGGGCTTCAGTGGAGGTAAGAGAGGCATTCACCTCCCTCTTTCCAAGTAGAATCCTTTTCCGCTTTGGCACGAGATGGGATGCCATTCTACCATGCTCTGCCCCGATTCACGAAGATCAATTTGGGGTGGGTTGGGAGAACACGACACGATAAGCCTACTCCATGTGTGTGTCGGGGTCTTAGTCGAAAGGTGTTACATCGATACTGGTCTGGTAGAGTTAGGAGAGCAAATCCCGGAGGTATATTCATCATCGATGTGATTAGGGCTAGTGGGTTAGGGGTATTTCTCACCACTGGTCCCCGTCGAGGTCTGTTTCTGGTCGGAATGGGCTCCGACCAGTCTATCCTAATTCTTATCTTGATATGGGGAATTTCTGGGGGCATGAGGGAAAGATCAAACCGAGATGGGCCTGACGGTTGATTAGGGTCCCTACGCCTGCATTCGGTCTCCTGGTGGTCTATACAACCACAATGGAAGTAGAAGACTGGAAGTCGAGAATACTGAAACCGGACCAGGGTTGCCGTATCATAGCCCAATATGGTTATACGGGCCTTCGCCGAAGAGGTGTGGCCATGTCCTCCAAGAACCAGCCCCGTAAAGTGCCACCCCACCCCATGCATGCCTTATCCGTCTAGACATCCTAGCAGCCGCCCAACGATTCCCCTAGTTGCCAACCTGTTTCCCGCGTAATACCATCCCAAGGTAAGTTGGAAGCGTAAGAACGGTAGGGTAGTCGGGTTGATCCCTGACTTGAGGTCCTCCAAAATGAGTGGTGCGTGATTGAACAACCAGGGTTCTTCACGCCTGATATTCGATCCTTCTCAACTTGGGATGTGAAGTAGAAGCCCGATATGCCCCATCCAAGGTCCTTGATGACCAAGACGTTGTGGTGCCAAATCCTATTCATGACCCCTTCCGCGATCTCCTGATCATAGGATTGTGTGTGGTGAATAATCGTCCGACCAGGCCAAACTACGTGTGTGCACGTATGCGCTCGGCCTCGGGATTCTCTGGGATGTCAATGTTGGCGTCTTTCTCCTCCTCCATTTGGAGACTATCAAAGCCATCCTGGAGTGCCAAACGTGCTTCCATTGGCGAACGGCCCAGCACGTGGGTGTTGGACGCTGATCCTTGCAGTTGCATGGTACGGTTGGGTCGGGCTAGGCTCCGTGATCACCGTCACTGTTTGGTGCTCTAATCGTAGATGGGTTCAAGGAATGACCAGCCCTCCGGCCTCCACTATCATTCACCAGGACAGGGAGCATAGAGGCATCCGGGGGCAATAACATCCCCTGTGGCGGAGGGGGGGGGGTGTCTTTTGGAAACAATGCTAGTGCCACGGATCCCAATCGTGTGGCAGTCATGGAGAATTTAATTTAATTGTCAGAATTAATATAGTTATTAATTATTGTTCGATAATTGAAGTTTTGTTCGTGTAAATATGTTTCATTTCATTATTTACTAAAAGCATATATGAAAATTAATTATCCAGCCAGCAAACAAGGATTCTTGTAGGATTTCTGCAAGATCTTGTCATTAAGAAAACATTGGTCTTAGAGAATGTACATCGTCATATTTTTGGGGTTCGGTTCCCTGACACAAGGAACCGCAAGCGAGAAACACACAGTGGGAGGACAATGAATCGTGGTCTGGTTCCCTGAATAAGGAACCAGGAACCAGGAACCTGAGCCTCACGGTTCGGTTCGCAATAGGGAATCGGAACCGAGAAGTTCAAGAACCCCAGCCTGCCAATGAGGAAGCGCCACGTGACAAATTGTTTGAAAAAAGGGTTGTTGGCTCCAACGACGACTGTGTTTTTTTTCTTTTTTAATAAATGTTTAATGTTTAATATAATAAAAAATATATTTCACAATCTATAAATACCAACACCATATATCATCATCTCATCCACCGTATCTCTTCATCTCAAATTTGTTTATCTCAAAAACTTGTTCTTACAATCCTTCAACCCGCTCAAAGAAAAGCCCGACGAGGATATTCAAAATCTGACCCAAACGATTTAATATGGAGTAGCCAGGGGGGATTCAAATGTATGTTGCACGTCAATTAACCCATGAGCGACAACCCGTACATGCAGCCTGTTATGCTCCCAAACTTGTACATGCAATCTGATTTTAAGCCCCACCCATTCATGGGTGCACCCATGAACACTAATCTCGGCACCCAATCATGAGTCCTAGGGTGTCACCAACGCCACCCGGATTTTTCTCAGTCGTCCTTTGTCGGGCCTTTAAATCTAAAGGCCTGAGAACTCTGGACGCTTGATGAGGATATGCACCTCGTATATACTTGGCTACGCATCTCCAAAGATGCGGTCCATGGTAACAACTGCGTAAAGGTACAACGAAGGGAACCGCTCCCGGCATAAGGATCAAGTTCAATGCAAAAAATTACTGGAACAAGATTAGTCCTCAGGTGCGAAAATTTCACCACCATATGAGGAGAACCGCTTCCCTAAAGAACTCTATAAAAAAACCACAATATGAAAATCAACTGATCTGAAATCGATTCCTGGCAACAGTTTTGAGGAATTTGAACCCCTTCAAAGAATCTTAAGCTGGCAGCAGTTTTGAGGAATTTGAACCCCTTCGAAGAACCTTACGATGTACATGCTCTTATGCATCAATTATACGATTCGATTATGCATCAATTATACGATTCGATTCCTATACACAGATTCCAATACAACAAACGTTATACTTGCTAATAGGTCTCAAATTTATAGCGCTAAACAGATATGGACGCCCATTTTACGCTTGACAATAATATCCCTCACCAAACCAGCTGTTAACATAAACGGTTGCATACGGTGACCAAGTGAGATGAGAACTTTGTAGACTTTTGTTTATGTCAGATTGTGTAATAATTAGTGGAAAACTGAAGAGCAAAATAGTCATTGGTTATTACTGAATACACAAGTATACAAAGGGCAGGCACATTTGCTCTTGTATCTCAAAATTGACACCTAAATCAACTCAAATCTAAACGCCAAAAGCTACAAACAAATCACTATTCACCACTCCAAATAATCGATAAATGAATTTCAACAAAAAAGTCATTCATCTCCCTAACCAAACCAAACCAAACCTTTGCACATTACCAAGCCACATTGTCTGTTAAGGGAATAACAAGAAGCTGATCCAGTACCAACATTCTGAAGATCACCAATCAGGTGTCATCAACTTGGGAGTGAAACACAAAGCTCGGAAATGTGGTCGTTATGTCCCTGTAAAAATTAAACAATCAACACAATGTTACTTGCTAAATCCTAGCTTGAACATCAACAGAGTACAACACATTGACAAGTATCCACTTCTATAAGGATTAGATATATGCGACCAGGAAAGATTGTGATCATAGTAAACGATACTCAGATGCGATAACAACTCACTTGAGATATTGGAGAGTCATATTCTTCAAAAGGGATGGATGACGCAAAACAAGGTTCCGCCACTCTTCTTTGTCTATTTTACCGTCATGTTTGGTGTCGGCTTCCTCAAAGGTCTACATTAAACAAAGATAACGCCACATCCAATCAGAACATTGTTGCAATAACCTATATGTGTTCCCATGGATTAACTTATATGTTAAAAGAATGTTATGTTTGGATTATTGTTTTGAAGAAAACTTGCTTTGATAGAAGATAATCGTCAAGTTTGAAATTGAGATGCATACATTGGATTGGACTTTGTGACTCTTGCCTTTATATGTATCTCTTTCTTTGTTTCTATTACATTCAATGTGGAACTCTACTATACGAACAACTACACAAGTATTTTACCATGAAAATACATGGAATAGGTTATGGAAAATATGCTTTCATCTCCGAAGTCTCAAGTAAATAGTTAAAACATCATTTAAACAGGCAAAATGTAATGAGGTGACTTGACCAGTCATAATATGCAAAAGATAGTACAGACAACACAAAACAAGACTGATATTACTATCACAAGAGAACAATATAACCAAATTGTGGAATTACCTTGTCAATGATACTTTCAATCACCTCATCTGAGAGATTCATGCCAGATTCAGCAAGAGTAGCAACTACCATTTGTTTTACCTATGCATTTGGTAATTTACAGTCCAGTTACTTTATACGTGACTGGAAAATATACAAAAATGATAGCATATAATCAACAAAGTTGCCAATCACATAGCCACCCAAGACAGAGGATGCAATCAATGAATGTTAATCTTCTTTTTTATCGACAATAACCACAAGTGGATGTAAATCTGGTGGATGAAAGAAAGTGATAGCAAATATGTCTATATGTGAAATTTCAACATGATACTTGTAATGTTGAACAAGCAAACAGTAGATGTAGTAAATACGTCAAGTCAAACAAAAATGAAAAGCCTAATACAAAAATTCCAAGGACAAAAGATTTAAATCCTTTGTTACCATTGATATTTAACATCACCAAGACAGGATGGTATCTTTTTTCAGTATGTAAAAGTCTAAATGCACCACACATGAGATTGTATGAAGATGTCATATTCAATATACATAACCAAATTGGAGTATTTATAGTGGGGTTAGAGCTCAAGAGACTAATAACTCCACGCATAAAGCTTTAAACTTCAAATAAATATAGCCAATTCCCTAATTACTTTTGGGGAAACAGAATAAAACTCTGAATCCCACCAGTTCCAAATCTTGTATAAGCACAGATAGTAGCAGAGAAATCTTCATTCAACAGGAGATCATAAAAGTTACCTCCTGTCTCTCAATGAATCCTTGCTGTTTGAGGTCATACAGTTGAAACGAAACTGCAAGGAAGGAAAAGTCAAACATCAAACAAACAAAGCATCCATGCAGAGTAGGTAGTCACTACAAAGCGAAAGACAAAAGAGGACATGAACAAAGCTATAATAGAAGAAGCAAATTAAAGCTTTATGCATGTCATATAGCCTTCACTCACATGAGAGAGATGATATACAATATGGCATAAAAGCTAGAATTCCCTCTATGTATAATGAAGAAGTGTATACTTCCATAAGAGTTACCAACACTTACAGTCAACCTTATCCTCAATTGGTGCATTGGGATGAAAAACAGAGAGAGCACGAGCAAATGCCTCAAAATCTAATATCCCATTGTGCTTTGTATCAAACAAGTCAAAGACCTACAAATTCCGAAATTAGATAGCAAAAAAAAAAACAATAATTGGTGCAGAAACCAAAAACAAAAATAATCACCGGTCAGCTAGAGTGTATACGTGTTATTCAAACTTGAGCACCAAGCAATAAATATGTAAGCACAATTATATTTCCTTTCTAGTGTGAATGAATAATATGCCCTTGGGTCAACATCTTGAAAGCCCTTCTCTAACAGAAGGAAATGCACATTATTTATAATTAATCTAACAAAAATCAAAGCGATAACGAATCTGTTGATAATATCCCAATTAAATTGATTCATGCAGGGTAGCTTACGTAGTCTGACAAGGAATTCCAGCGACATCATCTCCATATATTGGTAATTGGATATACTTCTATATGGAAACTATAATTAGGGATCTTGCTTATTCTAGTAGTTCGTACACTTGACCTATATGTTCCAGAAAGACATTCAAATAATATGATCTCGAACATGAAGGATCAAAACAAATGAAGAATGCCAACTTATCAAGGAAAAAAGGGTGAACTGAAGGCAGATCAACCATTAAACCAATCAATTCTCAAAAGTTAGTGATAAGAAACTTACTCTATCTGCAAACAAACTCTCCTTTTTGCTTGCCTTAAATAATGCCAATTGGAATTCCTCCTGCACGTATATTTAGAAGGTCACCCATAAAACATCTCAATACTTAATCAAAAGATAAATGCATCAAATGGGAAAAATACTTCTGTTTGGATGTATACGAATATGAAATTTAACAAAACCAGTGCAAATAGTATGGTAGCAATATCAGTAAAGCGATGATTTATGAATTCGTCATTCTTACCTTGTTGATCAGCCCATCATCAATTACAGCACTACTGATCTTCTTAAACAGCTCATACAATGCTTCTATTTCACTCACACTAACTGCATTTGAATTATACGTAAAATAAAGCATCTTAGTCAGCATAATTAAGTGTTTCCTTTTTACAGTGGAAAACTATAAAGGTGTAACTTCGAATCACTGGCTGTTTACTCAAAATCACTATAGATGGGAGCAAGATTCATTTTACATAATAGTAACTTTTTTTTGGAATGCACTGTATTTACCACATACGAGTCCAAATTTATGGAAATGTTTTGCATTTTTGTCAGGAAGAATGCAATGTTATTTTAATGAAGCACTTGAAAACAATTAAATTTAGTACTCCACAAACAAAACAAAACAAAGATGCAACCGTGAGAATAAGATAAGCAACTTACAAACAGTCTCTCTGGCAAGGACTTCTGGATCATTCAGACCCCCGGGTTGCTTATATACATCGGCATCGCAACAACTTGCCACAGCAGCACAGAATTGCTTTATTTGGTCTAGGCACTGCACCATGATCTTTTCCAGATTCCAATATACTCCATACCTGTGGGACGGGGTTAGGGTAGCATCATATTTAATGATCGACTCCAACAATTAACCTTTTACTTGTACTACTGACCCAAAGCCATACAGCAATAGGTACCAGCAACACGGATGCATCACAACATTCTCCCTTACAACAAGTACTCCATTACTTGACAAGAAAAGTTGCCAATCATTCTCCTTCATTTTTAATGTTTATGTCCATATTCATATGCACGGTGAAACAGTTAGCATACATAGTAGGGTCAATTATCGGCAACTTTTCCTATCAACTTTTGGGTTCTTGTGACTATCAGCAACAGTCACAAGAGCCCAAAACTTGCTTCTTTTAACCCAACTTCTTGGCAACAAGCAAATGCAAAAATGAAGCAAATATGTTCCCGTTCTATGAATAAAACTGTTGCTTACATATTCACCATGCCCCATAAAAAACATTTCTAAAAGCATCTCATTGAGATTATATCCCAACATGCCAAGGAATCCACTGATACTAAGGCAACAATGACCTTCCGTAAAATATTCAAATGATGCAGTTCACACTTCACATAGTTCATCTAGAATAGAGTTCATAACTGTAAACTGTTCTTCGAATATTGAATTGCACCTTTCACTCAGATTATTAGATAACACACCACAGTAGACAAGGATATATATCCAGGGAAAGAAAGCAAAAAATGAGCTAAAACAACAAAAATGCAAAAGCAGAAAATTAAAAACCATATATTTTGCTAAATGGATAAACCAGGAAAAAATAAATCCAGGTTCAATTCAAGATCAAATGGCCTTGGCCTCCAATCAATCATATATCAGATGCCACCAGGGACCAACAAAATTATCGCATGCCTGCACAACCACCAGCGACACACTACAAAACTAAAATTTCAATTCCGTAGATCCAAATGCACGCAAGCAATGAAGAATTTGGAATTGACTATGACATGTAACAAAGAAGCGGCAAATTTCAGAAATGGCCCGCACAAAACAATCATTGAACTTCATACACCGGTTGAATAACACCAAAGGAGTCGATCCAATTGCCCCCCAATGACACCTTCAAAAGCGAAAATTGACCCCAAAAAATCGAACTTTACAACAGACCCATCAAATAAAAATCAGGGCTTTCAATGAAACTGCACAGAATCAACAAAATCAATGCAAAAAAAAGAGGCTAGATAAAATGGATGAAAGGCATTACCTTTAGAGAACCCAGAGAGGGAGGAGATAGAAGACAGGAGAGAAGCCCAGATTTGCAGTCATGTCTCAGTAAAAGAGAAATCGGGCCACCTTTTTGTGAATTTCCTCGACGTGTGTTGGAGAAATCGGGGTTCTAATTTGGCGTCTAAGATGATGTAATATAATTGAGACTGATTGGATTCAGAATATGCAAAGAAGACCTGAAAAGACTGCTACGTTTATTTTCCCTTATCTGTACTGAATCGAGAGAGATTGGAAAAATCAGTGAAGAAGAAGAAGAGATGGTTTAGTTCCTATTATCAATTTTGGAAGGCATTGAACTATATTTGGAAGCCAGGCAACACGTGGCTCTTTGTTAGTGACTCACTGCACACTGTTCACCTACACTCGACTCCACAGTAAAGCCAAGAGACTATCACAATTCTAGATCACTTTCTATAGCTAATTGACATTTCAATTTAGACAAAATCATCCCTTTAGAGCATCTCCAGTCGCAAGTGATTCGTTGGCGGAAAGGCAGATATAATAGATGAATCCAAGTTTCCAATAATACAAGAGTCTATGAGTTTTTGCTTACTGATGTAGCCTTGTGGAGGAGATACACAATGTACAAGTTGATGTTCATTTTATTGAGGGAACAGATTACATTGTACTCACACATGTCCACAATGTATGGCTGTGTCAAATTTGTTGAGAAAATCAAATGAGAATCACACTAATGGTTGGCTAAAATGAACTCTTCTGTACTGATAGAAACTGGTTTAGGATTAACCAAAAGCTTATGTACCCATCACCATTACCATGAACAAGAGCTGTCTGTACCATGAAACCAGCCAGAGATTGACTACCTGTCTCTGCCTTTGTCCCTGCCATGCTCTGATTTGCTTCTCCTTTCCTTCTTGGGGTCCAGCTGATGACTTACAGACACTTGCTCAATCTCACTTGTCACCATTTCCATCTCCATCTTCATCTTCTGATGATGATCCTCTTCACCCCTTCCTCCTCTGCTGCTGCATCTTTCTTCATCTTGATGTTTTGGAGTCAGAGTAGTGGCTGATCTGGAGCCCGAAGCTCTCTCTTGCTCAAAGAAGAGCAGCTGCACAACTGTTCTCAATGGCAGCCTCTCATTCTTCACAGCATGAGCACACACTTGAGGAGATAGCTTTTGACAGTCTAGCATCCTGCACAGCCGCTTCTTCTCTGATTTGCTCAAATCAGGATGCTCCTGCCAACACAATCAACCAAAAAAGTTGTTAACTTTACTGTTAGAATATAACTATAATTGGACGTTCAACTATCAGCTTGAGCTTTTAGTCGAGTTGGTCCTCACGGATAGTGGTTCAAACTCCACTCTCAACAAAAAATTACTAATTTCTTCTTAGTTTATCAAATTTACCCCAAATGGGTGCTTTTAGTTGAGTTCGTCCTCTAATATTTACACTATGTCAAGCTTCGTTACTGAATCTGAAACTATACTGTATGTATGTACCTTGAGATAAACGTTAATTGCCTTGTAAAGATCATCATGGTTGGGTCGCGCAATGTCCGGCAAAGCTTCAGCAAGAGACACCAGTTTCGAAACCGGCATGTTGAGGTCCCGTGAAGCCACCTGAAGATAAGAATCAACAAGCTTGCCTACTTTTCTCACAGACCTCAAGAACGCGCCGTCTTCAGAAGGAACATGTGTTTGTCTTCTCCAAAAGGACAAGTAACTCTGAACAATTGCACCAACCAAATCAATGTCGTATAAATGGTGATCAGTGGATGAGTGCAAGGGCAGTAACAAGTCACCCACTGAAGCCTCCTCGAGCTGAAGGCTCGATCTCCTGATCAGCTCTGTTTTTGTAACATGAGAAACACCCAAATAGCTCGCAATGCCAACAAGCCTCAACAAGAAGCCTGTGGAGACCGAGCCTCTTTCTGTTGGTATCATGCTCACAATTGATTCGAGCACGCGCCTGTCTCTGTCCACATCGGTTTGAGATGAAGATGATGATGATGAAGTCTCCGGAGGCCTATTGGCTGGTGGCTCCGGCAGCCAGCGAGAGGCGTAGACATGCAAGGCTTCACCAATCAGTTGAGGTGGCAACATGTTTGTTGCTCTTATTGCTATGACTATGCATCGGAACATGTCTATGTCAAGGTCTGATATGTCCTCTGTCCACCAATCCCTCGGAACATTTTGCTGCTTTCTCACATATCCTGGTCTCGTGTAAGTGAAGGACCAACTCACCTACAGGGTATGTAACTGTTAGAATATAACTATAATTGGATCTTCAACTATCAGCTTGAGCTTTCAGTTAAGTCTTTTAATAAGATATTAGAGCTTGTTAAGAGGACACGTGTTAGAATATAACTATAATTGGGCTTTCGACTATCAGCTTAAACTTTTAATTGAATATAATACAAGAAAGAGAGAAAGAAGATGATTGAACCTTAGATGGGGGTGTGAGTATCTTCTCAACAACTGAATCAATGCACCTTCTGATGATCCCAAGATTCTCCGACCACTCGGGCAATTTAACAGTGCTCTGTAGTGTGAGGATGGAGTCTTTCCAACCTTCAAGAATACAAGAACTGAAGAAAGCCTCGAGCTTGAGGACAAAGTTTCCTCTCTCAACTGACTCGGTCATTCGAAGGAACTTTGCAGCACAAATTGCAGATACGAAGTTTTGGGCGCTGAGGTTGATAGTGATTCCATAGCAAAACTTCGCGCACAGCTCGAAAGCATCCTCTCCTCCGGGGATGTCATGGAGCTCTATGGTGACATCGTTTGTGTCCTCGCAAGAAGCGCAAAGGCGCTGCAAGAGTCCACATTTTGGAACAAGTGGATACTGCAGCTAACAATACAACAATCTCAGTGATGTTTACAAAAAGGAGAGGAAGATCAATGTCAAGTATAGTCATACCTTATGGAGGAGATAGCAGATATTGTTGATTTTTATGACAAGGTCGCTAGGTACATCCGAAAGAACAGTCCTGTATGATTCAACCTTATCAGATTTTGTTTTCGATTCATGTTCGTAACAAAACATTACCATTTACCTGGTAGCCTCTTCTGTATAGAACGTGTCTGGTCGACTTCCTAGTTTCATGAACTTCATTTTCAACTAGACCTCTCTTGGAATTATCTGCCAAGATCACACCATGCTTCAGTACAAAACAACCTATGCTCTGTGAGCAAGAAAACTAAAAGTGCACTCTAAGATGATCTATGTTTCGTATCAACAAGTCTATTTGAATTACAAGATTTCTTGACAGATGCATATCTGATTTGTGGAATTGAAGAGAAGGGCAAATTTTACCTTTCACGAAGAAAGCATCCCGATAGGCTCACCCTCGAAGCATTCCTCTCGACTCATAAAGCAGAGAAAGCTCACCTACAAGATTAGAGGAAGGAGAAAGAAATGTGACATCTCTTGTTAGAGCATTGCACACAAGTGGCCTAAGTGCCTAAAACCACGCAAATTTGTCTGATGCATTTTTGGAAGTTGCTGTAAAGTGAGGTTAAGTGGTAAAAGAACCATAAATGGCTATGCAAGCATCAACACTCCAAACACCCCTTTCACATTAGCCTTGTGACTAAAGAAACCAAAACAACCAGACTGGCTATATCAGTTACATGTCAAATGAAGACAAAGTTATGTTAAACCAATGACACTCGTTTCTCCATCAACAAACCCGTAAAAGACTCGAGCTTTTTCCTGAAACCCCCCAAAACATAACTGGCCATAGGTGTGTGTGATGGGTGCATTATAGAATAGAAAAACAAATATACAAGTGCTCACATGAACCACCCTTATGCAGCCTGTATAAATTATGAACCAAACCCAGAAAAAAAGTGACAAATTCCCCAAACCCTTGAGAAAGAAAGCCAATGTAGCTAACTAGACCAATTGAAGCAGCCAAGAAACCTTATGATCGTGGCGAAAGGGAATTGCAGGGCTTGTTTTGGGAATGGCATCTAGTAGAGCAAAGAAAGGACTTGAGGGTTCTTCTTACAAAATAGCAGCAACACAAACACAAGCCTCAGAACCCACCTTTTGTTAAAGGTGGCTTTTTTATGACAACCCAAAACCCATATCATGACATATATAAGCCTTGTTGAGGTAACAAATTATTCTGTAAATTGAAAATAGATAAAGAGATGAGTTCAAATAAGCATAAACAGATATAAGTAATCACCAAAGGCAAAAGCAAGTGTTTATATCATAGCTTTCTTTTTGTCCATATTCCATTGGAATTTTTGAAGCAAAGCATATACAGTAAAGTTTCCTTTCTTTTCACCATCAATGATAAAAGCTTCTCTTTACATGTTTTATCTTCTAGTGAGCAAGAGCAGCAGAATCTCAATTCCTCACCATTACAGAACAAAATAAAGCACTCTCAGACTTTTGGTTGGTCTGAGTAGGAAATAACAACAACAACCAGTCAGTAAGTATGTTGTTTTTTAGTTATATCAATCGAATCGAACCAAATCAAATCAAGCCCCAGCAATCCAAAACCAACGCGGACGATTAGCAGATTTAACATGAACAATGAAACCCCAGAGAGATACTTACCTAGGAGACAGCAATCTGTCTGATGTCTGTTCGATTTCAATTCAAAAAGAAGAATCATTCACAATCAAGAAAGCTATGAACTCATGTCTCCATGAGTGTTTAGCGATTAGAGGCAGTACCGAGTGAAGCCTCCCCTAGATGATGAGATGATGACAAGGACATGCTTGTTGTTTCATGCATGTAAATCATGTAATGATCTGCAGAGACAAAAGATGGGGAGGGAGAAGATGAAAAGAGAGAAGCTCAAAGGGGTGTGATTAAGAAGAGTAAAACATAATTAATGGGTTTGGGTAGTTGGATTGGGTTTTAGACTTTGAGTCAACATGGTAATGCATCAAAAAGGCTATTAATACTATGATGATAACTTCTGGTTGAACAGTACTAATGAGTGAAAGAGAGAGAGAGCAATGTGACATTGGTGCTCTACGATTGACTTTTTTTTTCTTGTATATATATATATATATAAAAGTTATCTTCACGTACTCAAGAAAAGCATGCATTACAAGTGGGAAGCAAATTTGAACCCAAGGCTGGACAAAATGTTTAAATGAGTCTAATCATCGAAATGTTTGAGATTCAAATCATATATTACAGTTTGATCCATGGTCTTCAAAATCAAAAGGCAAAAGTGGGATGACTAGTTTTTTATTTGAGTTATCTCAATTGGACCATGAACGGTCCATGTTGGACTTATCACACTCTAAGATGATTTTTTTTTTTTGAGAAATTTGATATGTTATGTCGGAAAGTATCATATATTTATTTAAAATTTTATGTTTTTCGATTAGTTTGGACGAAAATACTCTTGCAGTGCTTATTATAAACCCCAGACTAACATACATCGGTAAAATACAAGTTAGTCAGCGTAAAAAACAATTGGAGTTCCCAAGATTCTCTCTACGACCGGTCCTAGCTTTTCTCGGCGAAAGCGCCATTCTTTTTCATGGGTACCGTTCCGACCATCTACGACTACTCCATCACTACCGCCTCCTCCATCTACTCCAACTTCTCTATTCCGGATCCCCTCTCGGAACGGCCGAGAGAAAAAA
>JAYMTN010000406.1:0-17029 GCA_036897425.1 Erodium trifolium
AGCTTGGAGGATAAGTTAGGGTTTTGGGCTTGAGGGGTCGACACCGGCGTGGTTTGACCATTGGTTTAGAGGAACCCAAGGAGAAAGTCATGGCTGCCATAGACGTCGGAGCCAAAAGAAGAACCGTGGTAGAAGAAGAGAGAGGGACCAAAGCAGAGAGTGTTTCTTCTTCCGGTTCCTTCTCATCTTAGTAGGGGACACCATCTCCGAGGAGGGGCGCGACAGTGGCACAGGTGGCATGTTCTGCACCGTGATGGACCGCGATGGGACAAGACCGACACTGGAGGCAGCGGTCATGTCGACGGAAGGAGTAGGGGATTCCATAGGTAGGGCTAGGGTTACCTCGGGAAGGGGAGAACTCGACGAGCGAGAGAGAACGTTTTTCTCTAATGAGACTTTTAGACGATTCTCTATTTTCAGTTTTAAATCCGATAAAACAATATCGAAAATACATAGTAAATCACTTCGAAATTTACACACACGAAATTGCATAAATTTAATTACTTAAACGTAACTGCAATAAAATAAATAACTTCAAAATATTTTTTGTTGAACTTAGATGTTGCGTCGTCATTTCGGTTTGTCTTTGACCACCCTCCAACAATGTTTTTTATGGAATGGTGCTCTGTATTGTTGGATGTATTGGGCATGGGTTGCATCCAAAAAATGATCATCATCGGTTTGCTAGAGATCTGATTTTTTTTTCGCTTTGTCTATAAACTATGTCAAATTTCTTAATCAGAATCTAAGATTAGTCGGAATTCTTCTTGATTGGATTAAGGATATTGTGTCGTTTATTCAGTGTTTGAAGTTGAAGATATGACCAGAGAAATGAGAAAAGGAGGAGAAAGAGACTATTCTAATAGAGAAATGAGAACAAAATGGACACCGATAGACCAAATTTTACATTTATTTAAACGTTGTTTCTGTTATTATTTTTCATCAGTTTTTTTTCTGTTTCTTTGACCCGAGAACACACCAAAATGTCTTTATACCTGAATTTTGAGTAAAAGGGAGCATATTTTACTAGAGATGCAAGGTTAATTGGAACAATGTCTGTAAATCAAAGAAGGATGGGGATCTGAGAATCAAATACCTCACAATTATGAACACAACCCTCCTTGCAAAATGGTGATGGAGGTTCGCTCTTGATGAAAATTCTCTCTGGAAGCTAGCTATTTGTGCAAGATTTGGCTGGGACTCTAAACAATGAAATCTCTCTCAATTTAATGAGGTTGGAAGTTTGAGCTTCATGAATCAAATTCTAGCCCTGCTGAAAGATCAAAAGTTTGCTGACCTCTTTGGTCTAAAGGGCTTACGTGGACAGTGGGGAGGGGAAATAGAACTGTCTTTTGGGAGGATATTTAGTGGGGTGATGTGTGTTTCAAAGATCTATTTCCCATAATTCATCTCATAGCAAACTCAAAAGATTCACTTATATCAGAACTATGGAATGGCTTGGTTTGTGATCTAGATGTTAGAATGGATCCTAGAGGATAGGAGGCCTCTCAACAGGATATTCTATGCTCAATCATCGCAGTCATAAACCTAAATCATGAAGACAACAAGCTATGTTGGAAGCTAGATGATCAAGGCTTCTCAGTAAAGAAATTATATAGCTTACTTGCAGATCAAGGTACCTCCATTTTTATCTTGGACCAAATCTCTATGGACTCCAATAATTACCCCCAAGGTCTCATCATTATGTTGGTTGGCATGCCTAGATGCTATTCCTTCTAAATGCTTTCTTGAGCATAGAAGATTGCTCTTTAACTTCAACCATCTAATTTGTGCTATTTTCTCTTGGGACCTGGAAGATGGACCTCATGTGTTGCTTCACTGTTCAAAGGCTTGGGAAATATGGAGCTTGGTTTTATCATGGTGGAAATTCAATGGAAAATCACAGGTGATGTCAAAACTTTGCTCTCATCTTGGCATCAATTAGTTCACAAAAGACCCAAGAAAGTTTGGATCAATATTGCTATCATACCACTATGGAAAATCTGGTTGTCAAGGAACCTATTCATCTTTCACAATTTTCTTGAATCTACATAATTGTTTTTGGCTAAAATTCAGATTAAGGTTTATGGTTGGGAATGGGCATCTCCCAATGCCAATTTTCAGTTCCCCTTTCATTATTGGCTCTATTTCCCTTGGCTATGTTTAGAAACTATCTCTACAAGGTACCATTGATATTCCATCATCCTTCTTCAAGTTTATTTGGACTTCAACTCATGAGTATTTATTGTGGTTAAGGTTTCTTGGATTGCAAGGCATCCTCTTTGAGGATGGTTTCCTTGCTTCTAGCTAGCTTCATGCTGTTCTCCATGTTTCTGGGTTGGGGTTTTGGGAGGGTTAGTGTTGGTTTGGGGAGTGTGGTGAGTTTGGTAAGGTCCTGGATGCTTCTTGGGGATCCTTTGTTTGTTCTGTTAGTGTGGGTGGTTCATCTTGGTCTGGTCCCTCTCTTAGGCTTTGTGTGTTGGGTAGCTTCTTCTAGGTGGAGTGCTTCCTTTTTCAGGTATGTGTTTTTTTCTTTCTATCGCACTTCTTTGTTGGCCCTTTTCAATCAACTCTCAGCCTTATATTAGGATGGAAGGATCCTTGGCTTCGAGTTTTCTTTTTGTTTTGATTGCAGTAGTCTCTTTGGCTAATCACTTGTCTCTTTTCAGAAGTTCCTTTTCATATCTGATAATTGAATCAATACTCATTATTCCAAGGATCTGTGGCCCCCCATCTCTTCTGCTGCACAATTTTTATGCTGCATTTCGCAAGCCTGCTGTAAATCTTAGTATTGTAAGGTTAATAAATATCCTTGCAATCCTTTCAAAGGCCCTTACTCAAGACCTTGATCTTAGTCTTTTGGTTTTCCTGTTTGGAAGTAATTTGTTGCACTTTACTACCTTTTCTTATCTCAATGGTTTTTAATTGTTTCTGTAGCGAGAAACTCTGATGTAACTCTTCCCTCTTCAATCTCTGAAGAGGCGTTTTAATATTATTGTTTTGCTGATAAAAATAATGTTGTCATCGCAATGCCCATAAAGAGCTTAACTTGGCCAACATAAGCATCAACATGTTTACCTAACCAACCCATATAATTCCAGGATAAAGTTTTCATGGTGTTGTGGATGTGACCCAACTACAAGTTAGCCTCGTGAGGGAGATGTATTCACTACTAAACTCCACAAACAGCCCCATTTCTACTGAATCGTCCCATGTCGTATACGATTCCTCTTCCCACAGTTCGGACATCGTCTATAAAGTTCACAAGAGCCGGTAGAGATCAAGCAGATTCCGATCCTAGACCTTTCCCAGAACTACCTCCCGATGACACAGGAAAATCGCTTCCTAGACTGAGAACGAAATCAAAGCTTCACCGGAGAGCAGAGCCCACGGAAAAGCAGCAAAAATCAACCCACCCGGAATACTAGCTCGACGGGAAGGGTTACGACGAGCGCGAAAACAGGTTCAGCCAACTCCAACTCAACGGTAGATCCCCAACAGACCCAATCGAAGAAACAAATCGTAAAATCAAGATAGAGAGCGAGAAAACGATGTTACCTTCCCTGCACCGACACCGGAACAGACTCACGAGGAGCCCACTGCCTAGCAGCGCCGTCAAGACACATCCGTCGCGGCTTCCGATCTCTATCCCGCTGGAACCCTAGTGGCACTCATGTTTTTTGCTAGATATCGTATCTTTATATGCCTGTTTAAAGTTAAAAAAACAAAGTAAAAAGATATCATTTCCTAATATAGGCTCCTCGATCCAAATTACAATATTTGAGCCTTAAAGGACCGTATATATTTCCCCTCACTTTACCAAAATATGAAATGGGATGTTGCTTGTTGGGTCTCTCCGCTTTACCTTGTTCCATGATAGGCTCCAAGGTTAGCATGCAATGAAAGAGAGAGCCACTACTCGCATCCGTCTCAATTTTTGCACTCTCTCGACCTTTCTCTTCTGACAATCCGTATCTCTCTCTGTATAAAACAGACGCATACACACTACACACACTAGATAGGAGTCGCCTGTTCTTCCACCATCCATGGCTCCTCCTCCTCTCCTCCTCTTCCTTCTCTTACTTTTCCTCTCCTCCCCTTCTTCTCTCTCCTACGATCCCAGAAACCATGAAGGTATGTATGCAACTCCAATGACACAAAGCACGACCCATTTCTTCTTCTCTGTTTTCTTCACTTTTCTTTCAATTTCGGTTGCAGTGGAAGCTTTGATTAGCATAAGGGATGCTCTGAATGATCCGCATGGAGTTCTCAGCAACTGGGACGGGGACTCGGTCGACCCTTGTAGCTGGGCTATGATCACTTGCTCGCCTGACAATCTCGTCATTAGCCTGTCAGTTTCTTCATTTTCTTAACGTTGGTGCTTTGATTTTATCTGAAACTAAGAGGTAAATGTTCATGGGTTTTTCTCCTTCTTCTTCCAGCGGAGCTCCTAGCCAATCTCTGTCTGGCACTCTATCTGGGATGATCGGAAATCTCACGAATCTCCGTCAAGTGTGAGTAAATGAAAAAAAAAATCAATCTTTCTTGTTCAAATACGACCAACCTAGTTTCTGTTTGGCTCGTGAGAAAATAAGGAAATTTCATTTTCTGGCTCAACCAAGTCTCTGGGTTTTTGCCAAAAAAGCACAAATTTTGAATTTGTCTCTCATCTTTTTGCTTTATTTGAATTTGAAGGCTATTGCAGAACAACAACTTCTCAGGTCATATCCCACCCGAACTGGGAAACCTCGAAAAGCTTCAAACTTTGGATCTTTCCAATAACCGATTCTCTGGGTCAGTTCCTGGGTCTCTGGGTCAACCGACTAGTCTTCACTACCTGTGAGTAGTAATAGTATAGCTCTTTGTTCTTGGCATCAATTTTGGTTTTATCAGCTATTTCCAGTCCATTATCTTAGTTTTGATTTATTTTTTCTAACTGTTGTTTTTCTTGTCATTAAATGAGACTAGGAGGCTCAACAACAACAGCTTGTCTGGTTCTTTTCCAGTATCCTTAGTCAAAGTTCCTGAGCTTGCTTTCTTGTGAGTATGGGTTTAGATCAGTATTTTGATTTTGTAAAATCATATTGCCAATTTGGCTGATGGGGTTGGGTTTGTGTATAATTTCAGGGACTTGTCTTATAACAATCTCAGTGGATCAGTGCCCAAGTTTCCAGCCAGAACATTCAAGTATGGCTTCTTCTCTGTAAAAGAAAAAGAAAAAGAAAAAGACCATTTCTCCCTCTGCTTGTCTGTCTCTCTGTGTTTGTGTGCTGTCATTGTTATTTCTGATTTTGTTGCTTTCTTTATCTCTAGTGTTGTGGGTAATCCACTGATTTGTGGAAGTGGCTCCACTCAAGGATGCTCTGGATCAGCCACGCCTGTCCCTCTTTCATTCTCCATAGACTCTTCTCATGGTAGCTTTCTAAACCTCCAAGTTTTCATTCCTTAAGTTCCGGTTTAGTTAAGATTTTAACTCTTACTAATCTAGGAAGCCACAAGTCCAAAAACGTGGCCATTGCGCTTGGGATCACCCTCACTTTTGCCTCTCTTGTGATTCTTGTTCTTGGAATCATTTGGCACAGAAGGAAACAAAAGAATCAAACCATCCTACGCATAAATGGTTGGTATAGTTAACTTGTCGCTATGTTTAAACCCGTATGAAAGATGACATTGACGGGCTTAGTTATGTAACAGACCTCCAAGAAGAGGGACTGGTGAGGCTAGGGAACATCAAAGGTTTCACCTTCAGAGAGCTCCAGTCAGCTACAGATAATTTCAGCTCCAAGAACATACTTGGTGCTGGAGGATTTGGCAATGTTTACAGAGGAAAGCTTGGAGATGGGACTGTTGTGGCTGTGAAGCGGCTCAAGGACATAACTGGAACTGCTGGAGAGTCACAGTTTAGGACAGAACTAGAGATGATCAGCTTGGCAGTGCACCGGAATTTGCTAAGACTAATTGGGTACTGTGCCACATCTAGAGAGAGGCTTTTGGTGTACCCATACATGTCCAATGGAAGCGTTGCATCCAGACTAAGAGGTTTGAACACTACTACTAGCTTATCTTTGATGAAACTCTTGTCAACTTGCAATGTATGATTGGCATGTTTATTTTTAGGGATAAAAACAGCTACCTACACCTAGCTTGTCACGTATTCACCGGGATATACCTCACATTTTTTTTACTTTACAACTGCCCTGTTTCCCGTTAGATGTTGGACATAAAAGTTGGCGCGTGCTTCTCGCGCCCTTGAAAAACCAAGTGAAATGACGCAAAACCCCCTCAACAGACTGTACATGACATTTTTGTAGATTTGAAAAGATTGAGGGTATTTTGGTCATTTGACACTGAGGCTAACGGCAAAAGGGATGGTAAATTTTTTTTGGAATGTAGGGTAGTTGCGAAGTTAAAAAAAAAAAAAAGCATGGGTATATCTAGCTGAAAACGTGAGAAAATAGGTGTATTTAATTTTAGCCTTGTTTTTGTTGAACTATTGCATTGTCCATCACAATGGCCTACTTATCCAGGTTTAGGTCTTGTCCTTGTGCTATGGACCACAGATTGTGGGGTTCCTAAATATTCTCAGTTTAAACTCCAGTATGTGTAGTGTAGGTTAAGGGACCATTCCAAGCTAAGGTCAGCTGTTAGTTTCTGGTGAGAGTTGTAGGAAATTATACAGCAGCTAGATGGTAATTGATTTGTTAAACGTGAAAGCGAAGATAAAAATATATATTCATACCATGGAAATTGTGGCATGAAAACAAATTGGCAATCACCTGATCAGAATCTGAGTTTTGTCATTTTGCATAGTAGTTGGTGAACTCTAACCATTCTCATTGTGGTTCAGTTTTTGGTTGTTGATGCACATGGTATGACAACAGAAATCACCAACCACACATTCTTCCGATTGCTTATTGCTTATTGCTTATTGATGATGTCATTGCTTATTCAACCATGTTCTAAATGATTAATTGTTATGGGTTGGGTGAACAGGAAAGCCGGCACTGGAGTGGAACTCAAGGAAGAGAATAGCGATTGGAGCTGCAAGGGGTCTTGTGTATTTACATGAGCAATGTGATCCAAAGATAATCCACAGAGATGTCAAGGCTGCTAATGTGCTCCTTGATGACTACTGTGAGGCTATTGTTGGTGACTTTGGGCTTGCAAAACTCCTTGACCACGGTGACTCGCACGTTACGACAGCTGTGCGTGGCACGGTGGGTCACATTGCGCCCGAGTATCTGTCCACTGGGCAGTCATCGGAGAAGACTGACGTGTTCGGGTTTGGCATTCTGTTGTTAGAGCTCATAACTGGAATGAGAGCGCTTGAGTTTGGGAAGACGATTAATCAGAAAGGAGCTATGCTTGAGTGGGTAAAGAAGACACAGCAAGAAAAGAAAGTGGAAGCGTTGGTGGACAGAGAGCTGGGGAGCAAGTACGACCGGATAGAGGTGGGGGAGATGGTGCAGGTGGCATTGCTGTGCACTCAGTATGTTCCTGCTCACCGGCCCAAGATGTCAGAGGTGGTGAGGATGCTGGAAGGGGACGGGCTGGTGGAGAAATGGACTGCATCACACAATCATAGCATGAACATGAGCATGAGCTGCAACCAGAGTCTGTCTACGTCGTCATCTATGCATGCTGGCAATGCTCATGATCATGGATGGAGCATGTTTGGCGTTGATGATCACTCTTTGGATTCCCATGCCATGGAGCTCTCTGGTCCACGGTGACACTCGAGCGCAACTACAACACAGAAAGAATGGAAGGAAGGACTCTTTGTCAAAGTTAGTAAGCTGAGTTTGTGTAGCTTCATTGAGTTGAGTTTAGGGGTAATATGTGTATAGCTTGGGATTGGGATTGGCAGGGAATGTGTTTGTTTTCTAGATATAGAGATCAAGGTTCTAAAAATCGCTAGGCGTTAGTCGGGCGGCTAGTGCTTTATAAGGATTAATCGGGGTTTAATCAAATTAATAGGGAATTAATCGGATCGGCCAACAAAGAAATAGGGTCTAGACAGGTGCCTAGTCGGGGTTTTAGATCACTGATAGAGATAGAGGTGGGGGTGGGTCTGGGTCTGGGTGTGTATAGAAAGAATATAGCACAACATTATGAGATTCTCTGACTGAGGCATAGAGAGAGGTCATGATTGGGACTGTTTTGACTCAACCAAAGCTAAAGGGCTTGTGTCTTGTGTTGTGTCAAGGGGTCCTTGTCTTTGCAGATTCTTGTGTCATGCGCTGCTTCTTTTATTTGCTTTTCTTCTTTTTATCTGTATATTGTTAATTATTAGGTAGCAAGGATGGATTACTCTTGTATTATTATCATCTAATTGATTGATTTAGTTATTTATTTTTTAATGGGTTTGATTCATCTTAACCTAACGTTGGCGTAATATTGGTGAACATCTTGTTAAATTCTTCTTCTGTCATGTGTGTTATTTCGGGGACGACAATGGGAACAAGTTGGAAGATGAATGATCATGCCTTAATCATGTGCTCTATCTAAGTTTCCATAAAATATATTTTGGTTATCTTGTTCCGATCTGGTATGTAAAATTTGTATTTCTATGGTCTCGATTTGAAATACATTTTCTTCTATAGGGTCATTCGATCATGACCGGACACAAACCATGGGTTCAGAATTTGTCTTGATACTCCTCATGATTGAGCATATTCCACCACGTCACACGAATGTATAGGTAATGTATCGTATTAAGTCTTAACTTATATGTGATAATTCATGATTTTAGCATAATTTGACTTAAACCCTAGAGAATTCTTTGTTTTTTTTAATCGGAGAGTAGGGAATGCATTAAAAAAAGAGTGGGTCCCGGGATGGGAGCCACAAGCCACCAATCAAGAGTCCAATAAGAATTCGAACAAAAAACAAAAGCAGCAATAAAAAGAAAGAATACTCCGGTCCACCTCAACGACCGTTAACCACCCTTCCAGCAAGCAGTCAGACCTGCCAAGAGAGATAGCCACCAACGAGGACCAGGGGCTAAGTGTCGAGCTCATCGAACATAGCGTACAAACCTTAGGCGCTCCTAGTCAGCGCAGCAGTCGAAGACTCGATCCACTTAAGGAAGGTAAACTGACGACCAATCGTTCTCAGGCTGGAAAAAGATCTCTGCTGAACCCTATCTAGAAGGATGCTCGGCTCAATGGCAGCGGACCTTGAGAAGACACGACGATTGCATTCTAGCCAAAACCCTAGAGAATTCTCTACCTTCTCGTATCCTTATGGTGCATCCTTTCTCCTCTAATCCGCACCACCGGTGTTGTAACTCAATCTTTTTCTTCTGTCGTCTTTCACTGAATCATTGGTGATGCCCCGCATATAGTGATGCAGGTTGTGCGGATACTAGACGCTCTACGACGGATTGGTGTGTGGTCTTGTCACGCGAGGTCTCCAGACCTAAACGGACCCGTAAGACTACAAAGAGGAAAGTCTCGATCCCTCCTCAACGCGTCTCCACCCCAATGGTGCTACCTCCACTAATCGTTGTCGCTCCTCCACTGTTGCCTATACCATCCCTTGAGGATCTCCAGCAGGGTTTCTCAACGTGTTTGATTGATTTGGATGAGGACGCTATGATTGAGGTCTCGTACGACCCGACAGACAAAGTTGCTCAGGGTCTCAACGTGTGAGTAGGCGGGCCGCCTTCTCACATGCCGCCCAATCAATCAGACGATGAGGCTTCGAGTCATTACCAAGGCTTGGGGTACCTCCTCTGAATGGCTCGCGATTAAGAAGCTGGGGCCTGCTGGGCCTGCTGTCTCCACATTCTTCTTCACCTCCCAAGAAGCCACAAAAAGGGCTCGGCGTTATAAGTCTTGGTTTACAACCAGACACCCCTCATCCAACTTGACATGACGATGCAAGAGGTTGTGACGTCACCCCTTTTTAACCGCATCCAGCTCTGCGCAAGCTCGGGACATCCTATCAGAGGTAATGACGGAGGCTACGGGAACCCTTATGGTGAACCTGACAGAAAGCAACAAGTCCTCTCCATAGGGTCAAATAACAGTCATGCAATCTAGTACGAATCAATTCAAGTCACAGTTGCTTACCCAAGGAGTTAGTTGTTTTTAGTGGAAATGTCCATAATTTTCAAAACTTAGCTTGTTCTTCGAATATAATAATAAAATCAGAGAATTGAGATTGTGTAAGGTAGTGTCCAAGAAAATACTCCTGTTCATCCGTTGATTCTCTCTCTTATATGTTTTTATTTCTTATGAATTGATAAACACCATAGTTTTATTGTACTTAGAAAACGTGATATGATATTTGTACTTAATTATGTACTTTTTTAATTTTTGCAAACCTAATTATTATATGTTTATCTCAAGAAAATACTCATGTTCATTAATGTGCTTTTTCCTCCCTTCTTTGGCCTTCTTGGGAGACAGTTGCCCCGTCAGTTCATTCACGGTGGGTGGTGGCGGCGGCCAAATATGGTAAGACAATCTAGATGGCCCCCTAGTGGTGCATGTCGCTCCCAACTGTGAGTTAGGCAGGACATCGAGCGTTACGCTCAATGGTCTTTCCCGAACCAAACCCTCATCTGTCTTTACCCCGTAGTGGGGACGCCATATGGGCTTCTGTATCCAAGGATACGTTGGGGTCTTAGGCAGGACATCTAACGTCAGGAGTGAGGTAGGAGCTTGTGGCCTTACCGGTACGAACCCCGGGTGAAAGTTAGTTCGGGGCCAGAGTTTTTGATGTGGTGTCGAGATGTAGGGGATTCCTAGGGTTGTCCAATCCGTGGTGAAGTGATAACCCAGGGTCGTATTCTGCTTGACCACAAGGAATAGATTGTACCATGATGTCCCTAGAGTGAGAGTCAGACATTCATGGGGCACTTGTTCCAAGCGGCCGCAGTTGAAGCAAAATAGGTGAAGACGTTCGTATCGTAGGCTGATGCGGATCAGTAAAGGGAATTTCTGAAACCTTATGACTATAGTCGTCGGAGGGGGCAATCCAAGAGCATCCAAAACCGAACCCGTAGTTCCACCCCCCAAGTAGAGGCCCCACCGATTGCTAATGACCTTCACACAACCGTCGAGGGTGTTCCCCATAAGGTTTTCCGTAGCCTTCATCATGACCTCTAACAGGATATCCCGAGCATGATCCTATAGCTAGATGCAGTAAAAAAATAAGTGTCGTCGTAACACCTTGTAGCGACTTTTCGGTGAGGACAAGGGGTGCCCGTTGAAACACTACGGCTCATCGCGTCAAACCCTTCCCTTGGTTTCTTGGGAGGCATAGAAGAACGCGGAGACGCAATGAGTCCTCCAGAGGAGGTTCCTAAAGCCTTTATAATGACCCGGAGCATCATCATCCGTATAAAAGGACGAACGGTGATAAGGCAACCCACTATACCATAGACATCAGAGAAACTAGATAACTCTCAGAAAGAAAGATGGGGAAATCCTACACTAACCCAATCTAACCGATGTGGGCACAAATTAATAACACTTAATATATAAAGACTAACATATTTGAAAAATTAAGATATTACCAAAAAAAACATAAAACAAAACAAAAATAGATAACTATGTACAGAAGAATGAACTACACTTAATTTACATCCATTTCTAGTAAACAGAGAAAAATGTCTAGAAAAATCTGGAAGAAAAAAAAAAGTTGTTTCAAAAAATTGATAAAAAGAAGACAAACATCATTTTGCTCGATCATAACTAATTATGGACAAATATACATCTAAATTATGTTATTTATGGGTCACACCCTGATGGGGAAGGCTAGGTGAATCATGTTAAAATTGAACTAAAATAAGATAGCACGACCGTTTTGAATTTGCCTCACATCAAAGGAAAGTTTGTTCTCATTGTGTTTATTTTACACACATTTATTCAGATAAATTATTGGTTTAGAATTAAAGCAAAAATTGATATCAAGTGTCAAATTAAAATAAAGAGGAAATCACCTTTAATTGTCCTTATGAATTGGTCACACACCCCCTAATTGTCAAATTACCAAATGTTCAATACTCCTTGAGTTTTAGTAGATCATTTACATACTTATATGAATGGGTCATATATCATCTACATGCCTTCTAAATTGGTCACGTATCAATTACATGCTTTTAAGAATTGGACAACAATGTAAAAACAACAAATATTTGACAAAAGTTTTGTTCAGTACGTGACCAGAACTTTAAGGTACTTAACAGTACGTGATCAATACATAAGGACAACTAAAGGTAATTTCCTCACATAAAATGAGAATATTAAGATTGCTATCGGTAAGCGTTCTTGAATGTAAATCGAGTGCTATGTTTGTACACTATTCTAACAAGAGCATTAAGAACGTGCATTAAGAAGAGATAGTGAATGTAAACAGTTTAGCTTCTTCCTTCCAGGAATCAGGTCACTAGATCTTGTTAAACTCCCAACAACAAAATCAAACCACAGTACATATCCGCATACTATGAGATCCCATCCAGGGATGAATGGAATGGAATGCCTAAAACAAAATCAAACCACAGAGCATTTCAAAAGCCCACTACCTGTTCTTTGCCTTAGAGAACTTGGGTCTCGAGGCCTTCCTCTCCATTTTTTCCCGCTTCTTTCGGGTCTTCTCATCCTCCTCGCCTCCCTAATTTTTACACCAAACCAGATAATACTGAGTATTCTTTAAAGCAAGACCTGAGAATAGTCAAATTTGAACCCCATGCAAGCATTTGCTTAACAGGACTAAGAATGGGTCACCTAATCTTCTTCAGTATGCAAATATGATCCTAATGAGAAAGAAAGAACACCATCTACAGATGCCTAAAAAGAAACAGGGGGCGAAACATATGATACCTCCGCACTCTGCGAGAGAAATCCTTTGATTAAACCAAAAGATTTGTATGCTCCAAATCCTGGAATCTGGAAAGCAACACGACAAAGGAATTAAGCCTCAGAACCTACACTTTCATTCTGTAAGACCTCAAGCACATTACATTCCCACAAACTTTCAACAAGATACAGTAAGATTAATTCATATACTCCCCACTTCCTTAAAGTGGATATCCCGAAATAAGTGCTTTATCATGCTACTTGTTAATTAGGCAAAACAATTTGATTTTGAACCCATTCGCTTTCAAATTTAGTCCTATTTCTCAAACGCTGTTTCCCTACAGAAAACCCAGAATGATTCTATGTGATGTGTATGAGATCTGCTAATACAGGTTCATACACGTTCAGAAAATTATATTTTGTTTTGATTTACTAAAGAAATGGAACTTACCACCAAGTATGTGAACCAAAACTTTCCTGAGAGGATGGACATGAGTTGCACGAAGCAAGTAATATAGATCACGTCGTGTAAATAGCTGCAACACATGACCTCTAATTAGGCAGAAATTCCACATAATATGCATAATGCTACCAATAATCATCCAAAAGAAAATAGAATCGATTACAGTGTTGATAGAATATTGGAACATTGAATACTAAACTAGGTAATGCTCACACACCAAACATGTAAAATGAGCCTTACAATTTTTTTTGGAAAACAATTTATTTTTCAAGTTACTGAGTGTGCCCAATTTTCATTTGATACCAGTATACACCACAATAAAATAATATAAACCCAAAACAAAAGAAAAGTATCTGGTATGCTGAATTCCATGATATAGTTCAGACTTTTTTTTATTTCTTTCTTTCATAGTGATGACTAGATTTGTTTCACAGGGGCTATCATTTCCAACAGAAAATTCCAGAACAAATTCAGGTCAGCACCAATTATTATGTGGTTCTTTAATTTACCATGTATGTGTGCCAAGTGACATGCCCTGTGGTCTCCAGAATAAGAGCAACCTATTTCACCACTGACTTCCATTTTAGTTTTAATTTGTCAGAAGTTCTATCTTCAGAAACCCATTATCCAGGATTTAATTTCTAATTAAATATAAAATTGAGCACCAAATGCATGGGTATCTAACATAGCTTATTTACAAATCAAAAGACAAGATACCAAATTATAAACTAAGATCCAACTAAGATATCTAGTCACATAGGGAAGTTAAAATAGATGATAAACAAGAGGAAGATGGAGACATACCCACAAACTCCGCCAGTACTCATATCAAATCCACCATCTAGAAGTTCGCCATCATCAGCATAAGCAGGAGCTGCCATATTGGCAATTTGTTGATAGGGGATGGCATAAGCTACTGTTGTCAAAATTAGACCAACCCAATGTTTCCAACTAAAAGAGGAATGGAAGATCACCATCCTCACCACAACATATATGACCTAGAAAAACATAAGTAATGCCTGAAGTTAGCAATCATGCAATGGGATATCACTTAATGTTGAATGACACAGAGAACAGAGCAACTAATACAAAAATGAAAATTCAAGATTGTGTTTGGTCATTTTACTAAACCTAGTACAACCTCTATCTATGACATCTAAAGCATAATTTTAGTATTGAACCAACAGTAAAATTATCTTACACAAAAGTACTATATACAAGTCCAAAGCACCACAACTATAGCAAAGGGTTTGTAGAGAAAATGTGCCAGCAAAATATAAGCAAGCTATCAAATTCCATTCAAAACCAAGCAGGATGAAATGGTTTCAGGCCAATTTCAGGTTGTGATGATATGTAACATAACATACAAATTTAGATGCATTTAGTTGAGCTAAACGTGACTGTTTGCAACATTTTTCAGCTTTGACGACATTCACATGACATCAGAAGGTCATCACTTAAGCAATAGTCCACCTAATTGGAAAATCATCTGGGAGAAATGAAAACCACCACTCTGCAGATTGGCAGCAACATATATTGCACTCTGAACCACTCTGCTAAAATTAGCAGCTTAAAACCAAAGAAGTCAAAGTATGTGTTCTCAAATGTGATCAATTTTGAAACTCTCTATCCCTAACAAACTTCACCCTACAACGAACATCAAATTTCATATTCTTGATTCATGAAACTCTATTGAGTATTGAACATAATTATATTTGAATCGAATTCTAGGTACATAGTGTCTTCGACAGAACATCGCAATTTCATGGAAAGAGAAGAGATGGGTCAATCAAATGTAGAGAGAGAGAGAGGTACATTGGATGCAATGATAAGGCGACGCAGCTTCTCCATGTGGCGTGCGTTCTCTTCCTTGCGCTTCTTTGCGCCTTGATTTGCCATCTTCCCTCTCAACAATCGGATCGTCAAAGCAACAGTATCCGAGCGACCTCGTACGTATCGCGCCTCTCTTCAACTGCGGAAATAGGTTTGGTCTAGCAGAAAGCGGGGGCGAGTTGGACTCGTCCGAGTCCAAAACGGTGGCTGGTTCGGATTCGCTCTCTCGCTTGTTGACTAAACTCAACTATTTCCTCCGTTATCTACTTTAGTAACAGATTTTGATTTAATCTACACTTATATTTTGCATTTATTTTTTTTGACCAACTTTTACTTTGGATACCTTTTTATCCTTAATCTCTAACCAATTACGGTGGTAATAGTTTTAAAAAGGTTTTTTTTTTTTTTTTGAAACGTGGAGACACAAGTGTATTATTTAAAATTTTGTAGAATATATGAAAATGCATTCGATATGAAAAAATCGGACCACAATACAACATGCACAGAACGACCCTTCCTACCTAGTCAATGGACGACTCCGTTCGATATTGTAGACACATCCTCGAGAGACAAGAAAATAGAACAACATTTCTCAATGATGCGTCCCACATGTGAGAAATGGGGGACATTCCCTATGGCTAATCCCACAATATACTGGACATCACTCTTTATGATCACACGGGTATGCCCAAGAGTTGTATCGGTTTGAGGGCTCTCAGAATCACAATTGCGTCCATAAATTTCGGACCGTGGTCCCCAGGCAGCGTACCATTACTCCCATCCACGACACATCCTCGACCGTCCCAGCAAATCATGCTCCAAATCGTCTTCACAAACCGATTCTAAGTTGGGTAAATGTCGTCAACCAAATAATAAGGTCGTTCGTATCGAGTCTCATTGATCTCATAGTCCACGACATAGTCACGACCGGAAAGAACGTCATCGAATAAGTGTCTGTCGTTGAACATATTGATGTTATTGTTCGAGCCAACGACGACGAAATACGCATACCAAATCCACACATCATGGGACGCTACAACTTTAAGCATTATAGTTGGACGCCTGTGGTGATCTCCTTGTCCGAAGGCTCATTACAATGCGATTGGGCAATTATTCTACTCCTAATGTATGCAGGCAAGACTCTCAATCATGTTGGGTTCTTCGCTTGTATTCCGATTTCAACAATCGAGTCAAGTCTACCGTATTTGGTGCTCGCTCGTACGCCTCGATAGATATCTCATCAGCTGCCTTGCAAAACCGTCGCACACATTTGAGTATGGTGCTTACCCCCAATTCGTAGTGCTTCGTCCAACGAATCGGTCGAGCACACATACGCTATCATTCGTATTGCGATGGTGCATTTTTGGTTTGTTGATAAACTCATGCGCCCGTCTTTTAGACGAAGTAATCATTATGTTCCACTACCTTTTCCATCACCCGAATAAAAAAAGGCTGACTCATACGAAATCGACGCCTAAACATCTCAGGGCTATTAGTAGGGTAGTCAACAAAATAATCTTGTATTAGTCGTTTTTGCCCTTTTATACAACATCTATTAATCTCTATTCGAGAAGGTTCCCCACTTTCGACCATTTACCTCAAAGCGTCCACTTGAGGTTGCATTCTTACTCTGAAATGTTCGGCCCTTAGCCGGACTCGTGCCTCCTTTGCGGGAACGTTCGCTTCCAAATCGTCTATAACTCGATCACAAAAACGAAAAAGAAAGTGTATTTTTTGCTTATGGGTGAGATAGATGAAGTGTGTACACTACAAAGAAATTTTGGGGTTGGCAAAGCCAACAACTACTTTTTCCTGCTCAGCGCCATGTGTTAGCATGCTATTCGTTGGAGTGAGATCACGATCCTACACCGATCGGTTCCACATAGGAGCCGAAACTGTTGAGTCTGGATCCCGATTCTCGTTT
>JAYMTN010000407.1:0-17010 GCA_036897425.1 Erodium trifolium
TGGGGAGGGCATTGGAGGAGGAGTCGGAAGGAGTCTGCTTGCGGTGGCGCTTGGCGTAGGTGACCTTGTGCCAGCCATGGTCGTTGGAGGAGTCGGAGACGAGATTAGGGTCCATGATCTGGTGGGGATGTAGAAATGGAGAAGGATCAAAAAGGAGAGATTTTTATTGGAAATGGAGATTCAAATGACACACAGCGAGAGAAGATAACAACATGAGTAGAGAAAGAAACAAATATATTAAGGCGTTGACTGGGTTTCATATAATTTTTGTTTTCGCGGAATTACAGGTTAGTCCAATTCCCCACAAGCTCTCTTTTCCTTGGCGCTTCTGCTTGTATTTAAATTATACTTATACTTTGTATTTATACTCATATATTGCTATGTATGTGCAGTAAAGTTCATGTTTTGACTGTTTATCTCCCGGTTATATAGATTGGATCCCCTCCTCAAAGTATGTAGATATTGGAGTTCGATCGGGAGGATTAGTTTGGATATGATTGTTAGGAATTTTATGGGGAAGGAGCTTTCTCCTTCCATTTGGTTGAATATATAGTTTTGAGAGAGCCTGAAGTGATGTGTAACAAATAAATGATAAGTCTCAGAGGTGGAAACATATGTCTCAAATGTGGTTTCGGCGGTTCTCACTAGATTGTTAGATGTTTTAGAAGGGTCCGTTCTGGAGAATATTTAGGCCTCTTTAGATGCTCTAAGAGACGTGACGATTTATTACGTGCTTCGGCATTGTATGAGGTTGCACACAATTTAAATCGGCTAACTTTTCATAGTTTGTTGCCTCAAAAGTGAGAGTCTTTCGTTCCCTCTTCTATCATGTGTGCTGCAATGTCTAATATTTTTTCTTAATCAATTTGTCTTTGCCTTTTAGAAATAAATTGGTGCTTTAATTCACATATGTAACTATGACATAACCTATTTCAATAGGACAAGAAGGTGTGACCTGTTTAAATACATTTTGGGTTTGTCTGAAACCATATCTTATCTTACAATTTTGTTTTCCTTCTATTTTCAGTTACTTAATTCTTTTAATAAAATTTTCACGTTAAGCTCAAAAAAAAAATGAGACTCGAAGATATATGAGTTAGGAGTATGGACTCATTTTTATGCCAATGATATGACCCATACTCATTTTTATGCCAATGATATGACCCATTGAAGAGCTAGATGGGTTGGTTAAGTTAGGAGGAAGGAGCAGTAAAATGTAGTTGGTTGGGATGGGGTGGTTGGGTAGCTCAACAGTTAATATGGACAATTTCAGCTTTTTTTGGACTCATGGCTTGACTTAAAGTTTCATGGTTCCTTCCATTTCATGGAAATCAAAGGGAGCAACAATGTCACCCACAGCTGGAGAGTAAAGAGAATTTCAGTGCAGAGTTGATTGCAAGTAGCAATGAGTGCTTCTGCTACATAGGAAGAAGAAACACAACACTCTGCACCAACATAGAGCACACAACACAACACAACCATCTTCACCAACAAAACTCTGCTACACCTCTCCAATCTCTTATACAAATTCATCGCCAGATCGACGAGAAAAAGGGGTTTTTGACAGTCTTGGATTTTCTTCACCTCAGCGGCGTGAACAATCCTCATCGATAGCATATTCCAAACAACTCAACTTTCAACTACAATACCCAACAAGTCATAATTCAAAATTTCAAAATGCATACGACACTGTGCTGCCCGAACATGGATAAGCATAAACCTTCACCACAAGAACTTACAAGTTCCCAACTGTAAATCTAGAATCATCTCAATGCTGCAGAATCATCAACAAGGACGCTTGTAACATATGCAATGGTACATAGTACAGTCACTAACTACTAAATCTACCACTACCTATATGATATTAAGAACACAATGTGTTTGGAAACAAACAGATGGATACAACTCAATTAGTAACACAGCTGTGTAAGTCTCTTTTTTGGATAAGAGAGAAAGAAATGCATAAGTAGAAAGATGGCGTGAATCTCGGCATCAAACCAAAGTCTAACAAAAAATCCAGAAACGGAAATAAATACAATTATTTCACAGATGGATGATTCCAGAAATTTCTTACTACAGATTAAGCACAACTGGAGAAACCTTCCTAATCTACCACTTGCTTTTTGTGTTTAGGTTCACCTTCTCGTCTAATCCTGATTAAGAAGGAAAATGACTAGAAAGTTCAATGCATATGAAATCATTTCCGCATTGTATTTATGCATACATGCTTTCACAGTGATCAGCCTTCCAAGAAAAACACATCAACAATGTAACTTGCACATTTCCAAACATCATAATTTTATTTCACTAGAACAATGATGAACAATTGTCAATGATATCTTTAAGGAGAATGATCATCAACTAGAAACTGTGAACAAAACAGAAACATTACCACCAAAGGTGTAGGGGAACTCTAACTTCCAAACTCTGAGATCACAAACTAACCTATCCCAATGTGAAGGTGCAATATGATGATCATTGCTAGAAGAAAAAAAGTGAACTTTGTAGCTAATGGGAAGAGATCTTAAGATTGAGGGACTTGTTCAACCATGCCTTCCAACTCCCACTTCCCTTCCTAGAAACTGCAGCTTGAGAAGCTCCATCTTCCATCATTTTCTCAGACTCAGGCTTCTTACACAGCAAAAAGTTTCTAGCCCCTTGTGATCCAATTTTCTCCCACGGACTCAAGGCTGCAATACACAAAATTTATAACACCATGAGTCATAAATTAGTAGGTGCTAATCATTAATTAACTAAAATAATCCTGATTATGAATTCAACCAAAATCTGCAGCGGTAATCGAACTCACCACCTGATCCGGCATTGGGGCAATAGAGCGAGAAGTCGTTGAAGTTGGAGCCGAGCACCGGGAGGCGACCCTCGCGCGCGTAGGATTTCAAGGCGGTGTGAACGACCTCGGCGACGAGCTGCTCTTCGCTGACGACGAACCGGATCGGACCGGCGCTCCCGAGCACGTTGATGCTGACGAGGAGCTTGTTCGCTCCCTGATTCTTCTTTTGCTTGTGCAGCAACATTCTCAACAACCCAAAAATCGAAACTTTGTAACGAAACGAAATTGGGTTTACCCAGAAAAAGAGAAAGATCGGTTTTTTAAGAACAGAAGAATGAAACAGAAAGGGGGAGAAGAGAATAGGCGGCGGCTGCGGCGGCGCTCAGGGGTCGACGCCGAGGCAGCGGTGGTACCAGCCTTCCTTGCAGGAACCGAAAGCGAAGGCTAAGGCAATGTTTAGTGAAAGGGAGGGCATGAAATCACCTGAGCGACTTGAGAATTGCAACATTCACAACAGATTAGGGTTCGTGACCAAAGACGGAGACGAAGGGGAGAGAGAGAGGAGGAGGGTATTTAAATATGGGTTGGAGGAGGCTAGGGTTTGGATTTCTTCAGGATCAATGGGCGCGTGATGCGTTGTCTTCTTCTTCTTCTTTCCTATTCCTTGTGTTGGTAATAAAAACAGAGGATTTGAATTGATTCGGTTTCGGTGGTTACCTATTTCTGCCACTGTTTTATTCTTTGCCGCCGCGTGTGCGCGGTTTGACTTCCTCTCCCAAACGCTTAATTGACGTTTTTTATGCTAATTTATTTATTAGAAACGTGAGTTTTTTTATAGTCTGCTTTTATAAATTTCATTCAGTTCTAAAGCTTCCTCCTTTGACCACATTATAAATCTATCTACAATTACGTTGAATAGGGGACTCGATTTGGCACTTTTTTGAGAAAAAAGCCCCAGTTTCAGTCGAATCGACTCCATGATTGTTGATGGATTCGTAGACCGTTGAAAAGAGTCGAAGCCCGATTCTCTAATGGAGAATCCCTACGTGGCCCAACTAATTAAAAAATAAGAGCGGCTCATTTTTCCCACGAATCGGGCCCACCTTTTACTTATTTTTCCACCCATTCGACCTAATGGCGTCCAACCCATTGTGGATGACCTAATTATAAGCCATTTCGAGTCGAACCCATTGATGAATCGATTCAAAAAAATGATTTTTTGACAAGCCAATCTTCTTGAGGTGAATGTTTCACTGTCTAGTTTCGTTTGTCTGAAAACTAAGGTTTCTTGCATTCGTTTACAAATTTCTCTGGTTAATCGCCTCTAATATAATGGAAGGCTGGATGAATCGACAATAGATTACAAATAATTGCTTCTAAAGACGAATCCCATATAACTCTTATAATAGTTGTATCCAACAAGTGGTCTATCAAGTACCAACTGAAGACTAAGTCTATCCATTTTCACATTCATCACTCAAATGATTGTTCAATTTTGGCCCAAATTGGCATTTTAATTTAATCATCACCTCTTTTCAAACTCACACAGTGCTTAATCAACAAAAGGTCGACCTTCATACATTTATTATTTCCAACTTCATCAGCTTGAGAGCTATGAGACTGAGGACTTACTTCCTCTCCTTTCTCACCTTGTTGGCATCATCTGAAATGTTTTGGATTTGGAATGGTCTTGTCCAATTATGAAAAAAACTTAACTTGTTCATGTTGTTATTTATTTTGTTAACTGTAAATCCATGGAGAAGCTGGAACATCAAGTGCTTGAATCTGAAACATCGAGCTCTTGAATATGGAATGAGTAAGATCCAGATTCAAGACTTGATCTAGATTCAAAGAACTGGATGTTCCAGATTCAAAAACTCGATGTTCTAGATTCCGAGCACTCAATGTTTGAGTTTCTCGATGGGTTTTCAGTGTTGGAATAAGGTTCGGTTCATACCGAATTATGCTCCTAAATGAGTGTATGCAATTCTGAAACCTGGATATCTAGAAAATGCGAAGAATTATGCCTTGGATAATCCAAGAAAAGAACAAAAACGAAGGCCTTTGGAAGTATTTGTCTAAAAGATATTTGTTTCCAGATGTTGAATTGTAAGGTTATAATTTATTGGATTTGTTTCTCTTATCTCTCAAACCAACCAAGAGCGCCAAGTTGCCAAAGCAACAATGGCTTCCACTTCCACTTCATCTTCTCCAATCTTTTCTCACAACATTGTCCTCAAACCAACCTTCCCCACAAAACCATTCCACACCAACCTAAGTTTCTCCATCTCAACAAAACCTATTCGCGTGCAATCTTCTAGCAACGCCGCCAAGTATGGAGAACTGGTGGACGAAGAGATGGACAAGATCAGGAGGCTCCAAAACGGCTCCGACGTGCGGGGGGTCGCACTGGAGGGTGAGAAGGGGAGAGCCGTGGACATGACGCCCCCGGCGGTCGAAGCCATCGCCGAGAGCTTTGGGGAGTGGGTTATCATTGGCTTGGAGAAGGAACGTGGTGCGCCTGTGGAAGGTGTTAAGGTGTCCCTCGGTCGAGACCCGAGGGTTTCGGGTTCTTTGCTTAGTGTAGCCGTGTTCGCGGGCCTGGCTCGGGCTGGTTGCTTGGTGTTTGATATGGGACTTGCTACTACACCTGCTTGTTTCATGAGTACAATGTTGCCTCCTTTTTCTTATGATGCTTCCATCATGGTAATGCATATGCACAAACTTCTGTAAGTTCACTTATTTAGGTTGATCTGGTTGTCACAAAGTTCTCTCATCTCGTTGAGGTCAGAGTTTTTGAACCTGGATGCACCACACACGCTAATCATTTAGCCGACTCAATTATCATTACCGACCCACTTAAAATGACATTCAATTGGTAATGAAATTTTCATTACCGTTTAAAGTTGTATGGGTCGGAAATAAATCAAAAAATGGATTCATACTTGACTGATCTATCGATCGACTTTGATTATGACCGACTGAATGACTTTCATTACCGGCTGAATAGTTTCGTCAATAATGAACACCTCTACAGTAATGATGGTACATCTGTTTAGGAACAGGCGTGAATGAAGGTTAAACTAGGAGTTAAATTATGTTTTATACTGAAATGGGATTGAACTTTGGTGTTGTTGTAGATGACTGCATCTCATTTGCCTTACACACGCAACGGTCTCAAGTTTTTCACCAAAAAGGGAGGGTTGACCTCGCCGGAGGTGGAGGAAATCTGTGACAAGGCTGCTCGGAAGTATGCCAATAGGCTGGCGAAGGTGTCCTCTACCCTGCCTATACTCCCAACTAGAGTTGATTTCATGAGCACTTACTCGAAGCATCTTCGGGACATCATCAAGGAGAGGGTGAACCATCCTTTGCACTATGATAGTCCACTCCAAGGTTTTCAGGTCTCTCTAACTTTGTTTATACTCTCTTCTCTGTTAAACTCCATTTTGGTGGTTGATTAAGTGAACCGCTATTTTAAGTTGTTGGTTTGGATTGAGTTTTAGCATAGTATCAGAGCTGGTCTGAACCTATAAATGTGTCTGAATGTACAAGAACCTTCTTTTGGTGTCCCAATACAAGCCCTACGCATCAAAACGAGAGTTGAAGGAATCCCTTGATAATAAGTATATTGATGTCTTCTCATAAATTTAAGATTTTAGGTTGGACTGAGATTTAACAAAACCCATTGCACTGACCTGGTGGTCACGTGGTCTCCTCAATTTCTTGAGATCAAGAATAGTGTGGGGGTTGAGGGTTAGAATTTGTTTATTTTTTAACAACAGAAAACAGTTTCTATTGACAAGCCTTAAGGCAGAGGATACAAAACAAGGCCTGAAGGCCCAAGGAATGAAACAGGGGACAGGCCCAAGATGATCCTGCTGATAGCAATAGGTGTCTTAGGAACTGATATTATTTATATCAGCAAATATAAATTTATAAACAGAACCTTTTTGGAGATAGAAAAAGAATACATATAGGTTTTACCTACATAATCCAAACAACAACAAAAGACAGGAGCATGCTCTCGGGAACTAATTTACTCCTCGGGACAGACACCACAACACGAGTTGGGAACCGGCCCACATTGAAATGACCTTCCTAGCACAGGCGGCCACCACCACATATTTGTTAGTACAGTAGAAAGTGATTAATTAATATTCGATTAATTAATAAATTTTTTGAAATAATTATTTTATTTTATTTCGACTGGATAATATGGTGTTAAATTAATAATATAAATTAATAACTCTTTTAACTAATAAATTTTGATAGTCCTATGTCTATTAATTTATAAAGTTTCTACTGTACTTTGTTTTAGTTTGCTTGTTAAGCAGTTTACACGCTATGCTCGTTGGAATCTATAATATACATTTTTGTCGCGCTCTGTAGTTGATATATATACATTGTGAATCACAGATAATTGTGAATGCTGGGAATGGATCAGGAGGCTTCTTCACATACGATGTGCTGGACAAACTCGGGGCAGACACATTCGGGTCTCTACACCTTAGACCCGACGGGATGTTCCCAAACCACATCCCAAACCCGGAGGACAAAGTGGCAATGGCAATGACCAGAGTCGCGGTGCTAGAGAACTCGGCCGATCTCGGGATCGTGTTCGACACCGACGTAGACCGTAGTGGCGTGGTCGACAATCAAGGCAACCCCATCAACGGTGACAAGCTCATCGCTCTCATGTCAGCCATTGTGCTGAGGGAACATCCCGGAACCACAATAGTCACCGATGCTCGAACGAGTATGGCTCTCACCAAGTTCATCACAGCAAGAGGAGGTCACCATTGCTTGTATCGTGTCGGTTACCGGAACGTCATTGATAAGGGAGCTCAGTTGAATCAGGACGGTGTTGAAACTCATCTCATGATGGAAACTTCCGGTCATGGTGCTCTCAAAGAGAACCATTTCCTAGATGATGGTGAGTTCTAATTTGTAGATTATCCAACTTCATCACTTGATGTATTGCTTTTTTGTTATCAAACACGAATATAGAAAAATCCTACTTTTGTTTAAGACAAGGCTTTCGATGATCCGACCTTGACTTCGAAAGATGAAGAGTGTGTCACTAATGGTTAATTTGTAATCCCCTTTTCTGTTTTTTGGTTCGAGTTATGTTCCCGCAGCTCCTTATGAGAACTCCTTTGCAATTGTTGGTTTTAGATTCGGTCCTTCTTGAGTCTTATCTCTTTTCTAATAAAGAATTTCGAGTTTATCAAAAATAAAACATAATCTAACCCATCTCCCATAGATCTCCTAAACAAGTGTACTTACCGGGATTCGAACCCGTGACCTGAAGAATCTTATGTATTTGCTTATGTTTCTATTGCTGACTGTAGGGGCTTACATGGTGGTGAAGATCATAATTGAAATGGTGAGAATGAAGCTTGCTGGATCGGATGAAGGGATAGGCAGTCTCATACAAGACCTCGAGGAGCCATTTGAGTCTGCGGAGCTAAGGATGGATGTCATCTCCGAGCCGAGATACGCCAAGGCTAAGGGTACTGAAGCAATTGAAACATTTAGGACCTATATTGAGGTATTGACAATTTGAGACACATGTTTAGAGTTATCATGAGAAGCATTTTGACATAAGAGCAGCTGAAATGGAAGACGAAAAGGAGGAACGAGTCAGCTTACATTCGTGTTTTTTTTGCTAGTTGGGACGATTCTCTCTCCCATGGGGCTAAGAGTGGCCGACCCCACAACCGAATTGCCCACAAATCGCTGTTCATAGACACTTTGTCAAAGCGAAAATTCGCCCTGTATTATGGGAAGCTGGGCGAATTGCACATGTGGTTTTTGGGCAGGGGCAAACAAATTCGTCCCTTCAACTAAATCGTCCGAAAACAGCCACTCGTGGCCACTTTGTCACGTAGCAATTCACCCTGCATTATGGAGGCTGGGCGAACTGATCAAAATCCATAAAATTCACCCATACAAATTTGTCCAGGCATTGGAGATGCTCTAACAAACTGCTTGATATTTCGTAGGAAGGGCGGCTTGAAGGGTGGGAACTCGATTCGTGTGGAGACTGTTGGGTGAGTGAAGGTTGCCTTGTGGACTCAAACGACGTTCCTGCTGCCGTTGATGCTCATATGTACAGGTAACCTCGTTGTGAAGCTCCTATTTACTTATGTAACTCTCACACGTCCTAAGTTACTTATTGTACCTATTTCAGGGCTAAAGTGTCGGATAAAGAGCATGGACAGCACGGTTGGGTACACATTCGTCAAAGCATTCACAACCCCAACATAGCAGTAAATATGCAGTCATCAATTCCTGGGGGATGCCAAGCGATGGCAATGGTTCTAAGGGACAAGTAAGCTACATACTAAAGGACTAACTCAACTAAAAATTCAGATTGATATTGAATGCTCGATTATAATTATATTCTAATACTTGCGTTATTTCTTTACGCAGGTTCCTAATTGAAAGTGGACTTGATAGTGTGCTTGACATTACTCAAATTGAAAAATATGCAAGTAGTGGACATACTTGATTGCATAGTGGTCTGGGTCGTATATTGTAGCTCAGAATCACAAGGAAAGAGAGTAGTACTAAAACATTATGGGAACTGAACCAGCAGAAGCAGTTGTAACTACAACTCCTGATGTTATGTTGTTGATAAGAGAAAAGCAACTCACTATTACAAAGAGTTGCTTATTAGTGCACCAGAGGGAGGGTGTTAAGGTAAGCATTGTTCACAAGCATTCCAAACTCCAGGTACGAGCTCGGGTCGGGAACATTGTGATCCTCCTTGCAGTTTCTCGGAGACGAGCTCACTATTGAAATATCCACTTGAGTTGAAGCACTGCCTTGTAAACTATCATCTTGTTTTGCTTATCTATGACTTCAATTCTCACCTTAGCAATTATACACTGCTAAGACAAGATTACAAGTACCTATTTTTTAGTAGTTTATTAAACTGCATGCTGCAAAACCATTATTATTACATTATATATAAATTTTTCACACTAACTGAATTTGATCACTGAGAAATATCCCAAGAAGGGACCAAGCTCCGTCGCCTTTGTCCGTCGACCAAAAGCAGAGGTTGATGCAGCCTAAGCGAGACATCGAGGGCTCTGGTGTCTGTTCCGGCGTTCTCGGTTGCACCTCCCTCGCGGTTCTGTGGAGTCCAGTCCGGGTGCGTCTATTTTCGACAGATCTGACCTTGGACGGTAGATCCGTGTGGTGACTGTTGGCTCCCTTTCCCGCACGTCGTCGGAGTGTTGGCCTTGGGGCTGTTGGTATGCCTCCGTTGTTCAAGCGGCGAGGCGATCGGTTTTGGGATGGTTGAGGAGGTGAAAGTCGAAGCCCCTTGTCGTTGGTTGGGGCTCCTGTGCGTCTGTTTTTCTCGGATTGGGCAGCGGTGGAGTGTATGGAGCAATTGACGGGGGGTCAGTTGCGGGTGAGCTCGCGTCTGTGGCCTGTGATTTTCCTCTTTCGAGGATGGTGTTGGGCAGTTGGGCCGTTGCCCTTTGTGGGCCTAGGCCTGTCCATCCAACACGGGGTCAGGCAGATTGGTGGTGAGGCTCGTGTGGAGAATTGTTTGGGTGACACGTTCCATAAGGCGGAATTATCCCCAGTCAGAGACGGCTTGATGGTTCTGTATCAGGAATCGGGTTCTGTTTTCGGTTTCCTTTGGTGTTTTTGTGTTCAATAGCATGTGGGGAATTCAATGGCTGTTAAAGGAACTTTACAGTTGTACAAGAAAATTAGAGTGGTAGAGGTCCTCTCCCAACCTAAATACTCTACCGCCCTAGCCGCCTCAATAGTACCTTCGACTTTGTGCCCTTCTATCTACCGGCGAAGCCACGATCTTCGACCGTGGACATCGCCGGTGGTCATCTTCCCTTCATACCCTCCCTCCCTCCATTCTTCTCCCCCTTTCCCCTCCCTCGCTGCTCCATTCTTTTCTCTTTTTATGTTCTTTGTTCAAGCGCGACACGTAGTGAAGCTCATGTGTTGTTGGAGTTCTAACCAGAGCCTCGCGTTCGCGTCGGAAGTCTGGATACGGGCTTGGCTTTTTCGACACGGGCTTGACCTTCTCGGTGCTAGGAGTAGTGTTTAGTTCAAGATCTGCTTCAAGTGGGTTCTAGAGTGGTGATGTAATTCAGGTGGAGGTTTGTCTGTGCTCGCCTTGTCTTTTTTGCTGCTGCTCGCCTCTGTCTGGGTGTTTCGCCGAAGCTCAGGCAGGGTTTGGACCGGGTCAAGTGCGGGTCAGGTTTGAACCGGGTCAGGTGCGGGCTAGGTCGGGTTTGGACTTGGTTATATAGCTCGGGAGTTTTCCGGGTTGGGTTTGTACCAGGGCAAGATTCGAACAGTTGGGTCGTTTTCTCCGTTTCCTTCACTAAAGCTTCTCGGTTCGTCGGGCTGCCTCTTTTGTTTCTCGGGACCTTAGTTGAGGGAGTCCAAGCTCGCTCGTCATATTTGGTTTCTGGTCAGATCTGGTTTTGGGCTCTTTCTAGGTTTGAATTTGCTCGAGCTCGGTATTATTACAGGCTTCCTCCTTTGGGTCCTTGTTTGGTGTTGGCCGATGAGGAATTACCGGTTTCGATATCGAAACGCTCAGCTCGAGTTTCAATACTTGCTTTACCGATCATAGAGCTTCATAATGATGGCATGTGATGTGAAAATCTTATGGAATATAGGATAATAAATGCATGACAGTTACTTGTAAATGCTAGCTATTAGAGAAGTATGCATGCATACTTATAAATATCCGGTGTTGTGAATGGTGGGAATGAAAACAATAATATGCCAACATTCTTCCATTTGATATATATTTCATCTTTTGCCAGGGCATGAAAATAAAACACATGAATAGTGACAATGATCTCTCTTAGAAATGAGAGTTATATTCCAACTATCATAATACATTATGTCTTCTCTAACGTTTGTCATAAACTTAATGAATGGTTCAAATCATAATGATATTTTTCAGCCATATGTGTACTAAAAACCAAAATGAGTAATATCCAAAACAAAGCACAGGAGTTAAAGTGCAAAGAAGTGATTTCGCCGTGGGAGAAAGTGTTTCCAAGTTGTTTCAGGGCACTGGTAGGGCGGTAGTTGAAGTCCTCACCGGCGGTTCACCGGAGTTTGCTTCTCGAGACGGTGCTGCTCCTCCAATAGTTTTGCAGCCTGAGTCATAATCTGATCTGGTTGTGAATCGTGATCCTGAGAATCTTGGGCCTATCTCGATTTCGTTTTCAAATCCATCACTATCTGAATTGGTTGGTTCAGTTGCGCAATCTGCATCGGATTTTGCTGCAAATTTGCGTGGGGAAGAAGACATTACTGTTTGTGCTGATCCAGCTAAGCAAATCGCGCGTTTGGAGTTGTTATCTTAACTGATGCCCACTTTTTCGTGAGCATGGGCATGCGTTCAGTCCATAGGCTTTCGGGCCTAGGTTGTGGCAGGTCTTGTTGGGTCGGCTTTTCAAGGAAAGTTTCTTTTGGACCAAGGAATCCGAGACCCACCTTTCTCGGGTCCCCCAACTCATGTTGATGTGGAGAATTCTCTTGGAACGGGTTCGACTTCTTCTTCGGATCGTGTTAAGGGTGATAATGTCCACCACATTGTAGTGGGTCAATCATCTCAACAGGTGGCAACTAGTGATCCCATCAGGGACCAACATAATAGTATGTGGAAGGAGGTTCTTCTTAAACCTCCAAAATTTAAACCTCTGAATAAGGGTCGTCAATCAAAGCAGGCGTCATCTAGAGCTTCGAATCGTCAGAGTCGGCCTCCCAAGTTCTTAGGGAACTACTTTACTACTGAAATTAAACCAACTCGCTCTTTGAGTCGTGAGAGGATTCTAAAACTTGTGGATTTGAAGCAGAGTTTACAAACTTGATCTGCTCAGCTAGCTCAGCCTGCTGAAGAAGAAAATGCTTTTGATGATCCGAATTTGACTTCGGAAGGTGAAGCGTGGGCTACTGTTGTGGGTTAAGTGCTCGGTTTTTGGTTTATTTGTTTCGGTTTCGGGTTTTGTTCTCGCATCTCCTTTTGAGAGCTCATTTGTAATGGTTGTCTTTGGTCATATCCTGCTTGGATTTGATCTTCTTCTAATAAATTTTTTCAAGCTTATAAAAAAAAAGTAATATCCAAAGCAGAGTTTCGTTCGTTCTTACAACAAATAACTACATTTGCAATCCAAATCTCATACTTTTCACATGATCCTTGAATTTTAATGTTGTCACGTTTTTCGTCAATAGATAAACAAATATTAATTCAATATTCACGTGTTCAGTCATCATTGATAGTGTCTCATATGATGACCTCAACTAAAACAAGTTTAAATAATGTGTCAAGTTATAACTTAAAAATATGTCATAAACGGAATTCTACTAGCTTTGTTTACTTCATCATATGCTATATGTAATCATATTTCTTGAGGATAAGGTTTTCAGAGTGACTATTCACAAATAGTGGTGCATGTTGTTGGGTTATTTTATAATCCAACATGTAGGTTTTCAAATTGATACATATATTTGGGGTCAATATTCGTATTGGACTAAATAATTGGTATGGGCTTTGCAATGTGTGATACCCACTATAGGTCTAATTAGAGTAATGAGCTTTGATTAGAGCCTATATATATTGGTAATTAGGGTTTGGTCCCCAACTTCAATCAGCCGTCTCTTTTTTCTCCTCCATCCCCATCTGTAGAGCGAGAGCTTTTGAGAGAGCATAAGAGATTGATCTGTGGAAGGCCAAACCGTTCTCGTTCTCGATCCAATAATGGAGTCAGGTACGCACTGTTGTTGATGCATGTTTAAATCCCGATTATTTGACTAAGCGTTCGATTCCCAAGAAATTCGATTTAGGTTCTAACACATGTCTGTAGCACATAACTAATCATTCAAAAGCCTCAAGTTTATTATAGATAAATTTGAAAAGATACAAGATGGGCGTGATGAAAATCAGAAGCTTCCGAGCAACAACAAATGTTTAGGATCGACCAAGCAAGTCGGCCATTAACCATTACATATTATTAACCATGCACACACATAATAGAAACATAAACCACCAGATATGCATCAAAGTCGAAAATTAGGCAGCCTTGGTAAGGTGTGCATCAAAATCTTCAATGAAGAGGTTGATAAGAAACTCAAAGTAATGAAGGGGAGCTGGATCAGTTTCTTTGTATTTCTCATACTCCACCGTAATTCTAACCGCATCCTTTTGACCACATCCATTGGGGATCGCTTGAAATATTATTTTGTAGCTCTTGAACATCTCCATCACATCTCCACCAACATCAGTTAAAGTTACTGACATGTTCTCGTCATCGTGCGCGATCTTCTCCTTTATATTTTCTGTTTTGCCGTCTGCATAACATAACATTGCACATGTGTATTAATTATTAAAGAATCAACTCAACTAAAAGCTCAAACTGATAGTTAGATTACCAATTATAGTTTTGTACTCTAACATTAACAATAAAGCTAGAGATATATCACACATGTATACGATCGATTTAATGAATTGATTAGGGAAGTACGTACTTATGGTGTAGGTCCAGTTCTTGACTGCGCCATGCTCGTGCCAGTCACCTTCATGAAGCTCGACGGAGGAAACTTTGTCGGAAGAGATGTTGGGGAAATGGTGAACTTCAGCCTTCATGATGTTGTAGTACTTGTGAGCTGAGCCATTGATTTCTGTTTCTATTGTAAGCTTCCCTTTTAAACCCATATTTTTTGAAGCTTTGGTATCACACTAGCTAGATATGAGGATATAGCTAAGGTTGAGGGAAATGGCTTCATTCTTATGCCCTTTATATAGGCTAAATTGCTAATACCATGTTTAAAACCTGGTTTATTCACTGTGTTTCAATTCATGAGTAATACTGATCCATCGTCATAAGGAGTCTCAACTACAAATGGACGTATAATTAGTGGGTGGGTCATGTGTATGTTTTTATGTATACAAAAGGAAATACGTGTGTAGATTGAGAACTTAAGAACCAATTTGAGTAATAGAATTGATTACTAAAAGTCTGCTCTTCTATATTCCTCACAATTGTTCTATGTTGTAGTTTTTTTTTGAATAAGCTCAAATTTTTTATTAAATAAAATAAAATCAAAAAAGGATCGAACCAAAAGACAATCACTATAGGAGAGTTCTCAAAAAGAGCTGCAGAAACAAAACCCAAAAAAAATCAACAGACACAACTGAACAAAAATAAACACAAATGAAAAGATCAACCATCATCAGTGACCACTTTTCACCTTCCGAAGTCAAGTTCGGATCAGCACAAGCTTTTGTTTAAGCGGGCTGAGCTAATTAAGCAGATCGAGCTTAATTAGTTCAAGCTTTTGTGAGGTTAAAGTGGCAGACTGTCTGTCTTGGTGAACTACCCGTGCGGGGTTTTGCGTGTGTGGGTTTCCTTGGGTGTGATTGTTGAGAGTAGGTTGCGACGTAACAAACTTTATCGAGTGGACCGATGATGAATGAAGATGTCAACGGGCTTTATGATAGCTTCGTGCATGCTTGGCAACGAGGACGGAACTGTCCTACCAAGCATTGACCGCAGAGGAGGAAGTGTCAACCGTGAGGAACCGAGAGTGACCATGAGGATAGTGCGAATCCCCGAGGTCTCGCCTGAGGAGTTGACCGGGTTGCCGCCAATTCACGAAGTCGAATTCGGGGCCGACCAAAGGCCGAGTAGTACCGTGATCGAGAGTGTCCTACAGTTTAACGCTATCAGAGTTGCGCAGCTAAAGCGTGGTGGACCCATAACCCACCGAACCGATACTAATGCCGAGGATCGACGACCGGTTTGACCAGCTCAGGGTTGTGAGATGAGTCTCGAAAATTTATTGCGATCCTGTTACTATCAGTTGTTGTAGTGTCGTGGATGACGTCTTGTTTTACTTACGGAACGGGTAGATGCACGAGGAGCACCGGCGAACTATGCCGGCTTTGCTACACGTCCAGCAGTTGTACGACAACTTAGGAAGATGCGAGCTTTGATATGATGAGGTGAAGTTCCTCGGGTGCGTCACGTCCTGTGAGGGTATATTGATCGATCCGACGAAGGTCGGCGCGATATCGAGTTGAGCACGTTGGATGTGAGTCAGAGGAGGCTACCAGTTGTGTGACGAAGTGTTCGTTGGGGGCACAGGCCACCCTTCTAGCGCGAGTGTTAAAGGCGCAGTCTGAGGATGCCAAGACAACAAAAAGTCGATAGGGAGTTGTTATCAACGTTGGGCAGAATTGGAACTGCCGCACGTTGCTTTAAAATTTCGAGGACAAAATTTCTTTTAAGGAGGGTAGAATGTAATACCCGGTTCTGAGTTTTAAGCGGGTTTTATCTGGTTTCCGTTTAAAAAAAAAATTGTCTTGGGTCGTTGGGCCGACCCAGGCTCTCGGCATCAGACCCAGGCCCGCATGTTGTGTAGCCCGTTTCTTAAACTCAAGCCCAAAGTCTTAAGCCCACCTCCCTTTTGACTTATGAATCGAGATCTAGGGTTTCAGTTCAAAAAAAAAACCATCTTCTCCCGCAGCTCTTCTCTCCATGCGAAACCTCTCGCCGCACACATCGGATCTCTGGCTCCTCTCCCGTGCCCAATCGATCTGCGCCGGCGACGTGGTGTGGGGGTTTGTGACTCTCCGTGGCGCCGTGACGCCCGAGCTCCGATTGAAGTCGGCGACGTGGGTCTGTTCTCGAGGAAGGATCTGGAGTCCGAGCCGGCAGCGGAGTAACGGGCGATAACTCCTTGGCCGGCGACGTCGAGACCCTCGCCGTGCTTCCTTGCCCAGATCTGGTACAAGAGGAGCGTTAGTCGTGCTCTGTCGCCGTCGCCGTGCTCTGTCGTCGCCGTCGTGCTCGCCGTTGCCACTCCCACACCTTTCAGCCGCCATTTCTTCCTTTCCCGATGCGTTCGCGTTTTACCAGTGCGACCTCGGTCGGCGGTGTCGCCGCCGGTGGTCGGGTACACCGGGACCGTGGAATATCTCTCCCTCTGCTGCATCATTTTGTTTCCGAGTCTGATTCTGGATCAGAACAAGCAAGAAGAGGACTTAAATTAATTTGATTTAAATTAAATAAAAGAGTTTTAAATGAAAAGAAAGGGTTTGGAAAGTTAAACTTAAGTCGGTTAACGTTTAAGACGTTCATGACGGATCGTACTACCGGACTGATCAGATCGGACTTGGGACTAAGGTTAACAACCTGTTTAAACGCCTT
>JAYMTN010000408.1:0-16998 GCA_036897425.1 Erodium trifolium
TAACATTCATAAGTTCAATAGTATACAAGATTTTAAGGATTTCAAAAAACACGAAAAAGTCAGTCTGAATCCTGCTCAAATTGACTGTTCTTGTTTTTCTTATGAAGGACATATTTGTATTTTGTTTTTAGTTGACTCCAATACCTTAATTTTTGAGGTCGATTTTTACTTTCTATATAAAAACAACAGTAGAGAAAGAAAACAACAAATTATTTAGTCTCCACAAACACATTGCAACATCTTTTATAGCAACTAATCATTATGCCAAAAACAAAAGTAACCAAAATTTGAAGCCACAACAATCTGTACATTCATGCAAATGAAGACAATTTACAGATATCATCAGAAATTTATGTCCATTATCTTATTAGTTTCATTTGAGTTACATGTTAGGGAAAACATTGAAAACATACTTCTTATTTCTTCGATGTCTCAATTTTGTTTAACACTCATCTTTAAAAACTATTAAAGTGATCAAACCGTAATTATTTTATTTCCTTATTTATGTAGTTTTGTATTAGAACTTAGAAGTATATATAATCAAATAACCAATTCCAAATCTTGACCGCGAAAAATATTTTTTATTTTCTTATTTATTTTGTAAGTATTGGGTTGGACGTAGAGGAAACAAGGAACTATGATTTTGTTGGTTACATTACTGATTAGTCAAATTTCTTGTATTAGTGAAGAAAAAGTCCATATAAAGTCAGTCACAAGGAACACTTGAAATTGAACTGCCAAAGAGCATTCCCTTGATTAAAATGAGTTCTACTTGTAAAAAAAACCTAAAGAATAATAATATATAAGGAGCAAGTTCTGCACCTCCAATCCAATTACACCTTTAGATCTATCATCATGTTAGAGTCTTCCTCACTCCGATTTGACCTTCCTCCGCCGGGAGGTTTCGGCACCGCTCTTGCTCGTGCACCTTCCGACGAACTTGAGGACCTCATCGATCAAAATCACCGGCAAAGCAACTGCCAAAACAAGGAGCCACTCGTTGAAGCTCAGAGGGACAATACCAAACACTTGGGCTAGGAAGGGCACGTAGAGGATCAAAAAGTGCAAGCCGAAGGAGATGGACATGGCGAGGAGCAGCCACGGGTTGACCCACGGGGGCATGGTCACCAGACTCCCGTCCTCCGAGAGGGCATTTAGGGAATTAAACATCTCGATGGCCACTAGCACGGAGAGCGAGAGAGTCATGGCTTTCACTTTGCCGGTTGAGAAATAGTCGCAGGGGTTGTCAAAGGAAATGACCTGAGAACCGGCAGTGAAGGGCGAGACGGTGAAGTTATCCCAGGTCTTGCACTGTCCCCAGTTGGCTAGTTGGGAGTAGGAGACCAGCGTGTGCCCGTCACCAATCAGGTTGATGCCCAAAAAGGAACCTTGTGTGTACCAAATGATGAATACACCGACTGTAGCTAATCCAACATACATGCCAATGACCTACACGAATTACAAGTATGAGTTGAGTTAAAAATGTGTGGTTAAGGATCAGATTAGTGAACGGGACAAGTTAATTAATTACCAGATAGCGGAAGAGAATCCAAGCACTGATGAGAGAGTCATCGCTTCTTCGAGGAGGTTTTTTCATGACATCCTTGTCGGGAGGATTGAAGCCCAGAGCAGTTGCGGGTGGGCCATCAGTGACTAGGTTGACCCACAGAAGCTGAACTGGTATGAGGCCTTCGGGGATGCCCAAGGCTGCTGTCAGAAATATAGACGCCACCTCACCGATATTCGATGAAATCATGTACCTGAATTGTGTGATGAACCATATTGAAACATTGAAAAAGACTCTTAACCGAAACATAACCTTGAATATGCAAACAAACAAAATCACTATAAAAAATAAAAATAAGGGATAATTTCAGCTCGCCACCCTAAAACACTCAAATCCGATTTTCAAATCACTACCCTCCGTTCATACCCAAAATTGGATGGGAAAGAGTAACTTGAAATTTTTGAAAAGCTAGGGTAGCGAGGGAAAAAAATACAAGCTAGGGTAGTGATTTGAAAATCTGAAAATTTTAGGGTAGCGAGCTGAAATTATCCCTATAAATAAATAAGTTCAGTGTTCTTAACAAGTGAGATCATCAATTGTGGTAGCTTATGTACCTTGTATCCTCATTTCAAAAATATAAAGAGATTGAAAATGTGATAAGTATGATTAGAATGATATGTAATATAAAGGGATTGAAGATGTGAAAAATATGATTAATGAAGACTTCGCAACTTCACAATCGAAAACAGTATGCAAATGTGGTGAAGGAATATGATACTAAAATTCATCCAAAACAAATAGCAGCAACATTTGCAAAATATTGAATTTCTTGACCATCTGGATTTCATTAGTTAAAAGAACATAAATGAAAAGCTTGTGAAATCAACAACTGACTAATGTGATGTCATTCATATAGCTATTTAGGCTAACAGGATTGTGATGTTACTCAATTTTGTGTTTCGAAGATGTTGAGCTAGAAAATATTCTTATAATTGACAGACATTTTGGATAATTTGCAGAGCATGTAGCCAGAACAATTAATAATCTATTACAGATGGAGAGAGAGAGAGAGTAGAGTACCTGATAAACGCTTTCATATTGTTGTATATGGATCTGCCTTCACCAACAGCAGCAACTATGGTACTAAAATTATCATCTGCCAGAACCATGTCTGAAGCTTCCTTGGCAACCTAAGGAGAACAAAAGGAAGCACTTAAGTCCTTGTACACAAATTTGGACAGTAATAACACATCTAAAATAGTATTTGAACAGTCCCTAACCGATCGAGGAAAGGGAACATATATCGTATATAAATTATAATGGTTAAAATTTAGAGAAGAATATTATACCTCGGTTCCAGCAATGCCCATTGCAATCCCAATATCAGCCAGCTTCAGGGCTGGTGCATCATTCACTCCATCACCGGTCATGGCAACCACTTCCCCATCTTCTTTAAGCAGCCTTACTATCTCTTGCTTGTGCCTTGGTTCTGCCCTAGAAAATAGAAGCCCACCAGTTTGTCTCAGATAGGCCTTCTGATCACGCAAAGCCATGAACTCTTTCCCTGTTAAACTTTTAAGGCTAATGTCTTCTGTTGGTTCAAACACACCAATCTCACGACAGATAGCTTCGGCGGTGTTCTTGTTATCTCCTGTGATAACCATAACTCGTATACCGGCAGCTCTGCAGTCCTCAATTGCTTGGAAAACTTCAGCCCTGGGAGGATCCTGTTGAGGATGATACAATATATGATTACTGAGCCCATTCAGTAGATGAAAAGGACACGATTGATTGAACAAGTGAAGAAAGTTGGATTCGGATACGGCGCTAACTTACCCTCAGACCAACCAGACCAACAAAAATTAGATCACTCTCAATTGATGAGTAATTAGACGGTTTCAGCAAAAGCTCATGAGCTGGATGTTCGTCACTGCCATCATAATTGTCAAACTCGGAGAGGTCATCTTTGTATGCAAAACCCAAACAGCGTAGAGAACTAGTTGACATTTCATTAAGAGCTTGTAAAATGGTGTTCTTTGAAGAGTTATCAAGAGGTACAACTGAACCATCAAGCAATTGCATCTTAGCGCTTCTATCCAACACATTCTCCACAGCACCCTGCCAATATTTAGCCCAATGTTAGAAACTATACACAATTTCACAACCTGCACGTTCTCTGAATTGGGAATGTTAAGCAAACAGGAGTTATACATACAAAAAAAGTAGTAAAAATGCTACTTTTTCTTCCACCTTCAAACATACAGAGTAACAAATCAAAAATGGTTTGAAGAAACAACACATCATGTAACTTAGTACTCAAAATGAAAGCTTTATGATCATATCAGTTTCTTAGAGATAGAAAGAGCACCTTCACTAGTAGAGTGTTCTTCCCTGAGCTGGATTTTGCAATAACACCCATGGACTTCCTATCACGGTCAAATTCAAGAGTTGCAATCCTGCGTTCATATTCATTCCACTTCTGGCAGCAACCTTAAGAAACACATGACCAATACGCAAATGAATAAAAAGAACATGTAGGAGTAGTACGTGCACATGATCAATGTGATAAAACAAAAGGATAAGGCTTTAATCAAATCTTGACATACGTAAAACATCAATGCTACTTGATGATACAGATCCATCGGGAAGACCCATTTTCTCTACTAAAACCTGAAATGACAAGGAGGCAAATTTTAGTGGACATTGATATGAGCCATTATAACAACAGATAGAGTATGACTGTTCAGCATTTTCTTTGAAGAAAACAAATGCAAACAAAACATAAAAATCTAACCTTCAGAGCTGCTTCAGTAGGCATTCCATGGGCCACAAACTTGTGATCTGACTGAGCAACATCAGCATCATTGCAAACAGCAGCTACCTTTGCAATCATTTGAAGATTAGCATCCATCCTACCAGTAGGCCAGTCATGTATTCTTCCATCAAGAGGATTGTATGTGGTGCCATCAACCTTAAAACCCCTGAGCCTATCAGGTGTCGAACCAATGGCGACTAGCTTCATGGCTGACATTTGATTTGTAGTCAAGGTACCAGTTTTATCCGAACAAATAACAGTTGTACATCCCAAAGTTTCAACACTGGGAAGCTTCCTAACCAAGGCATTCTTCTGAGCCATTTTCCGGGTTCCTAGAGCCAAGCAAGTTGTGATGACTGCAGGTAAACCTTCAGGAATAGCAGCCACAGCTAAGGCAACTGCAATTTCAAAGTAATATGTGCACTTCTCGAAGGAGAACTTGAAGTTCCTCGGCCACCCATTTACATATTCCCATGTAAGGAAGTACTTCACATTGATGAGCCACACCAATGCACAAATCACTCCAATGATCAATGTGAGCATCTCTCCAAACTCATTAAGCTTCTTCTTCAAAGGTGTATCTTCCTCATTCTGAGATGCCTCGTGAATCTGCTCGTGAACTTGACCAATCTCTGTTTCCATGCCAATCTGTGTAACCATACAAATGCAATTCCCATTGACAACAGTAGTACCTGCAAAAACCATACACCTCTTGCCTTGAATATCAGAATCCTCAGCAACAGTCTTATTGGTCTTATTCACTGCCTCGCTCTCTCCTGTCAGAGATCCCTGCTCAATGCGCACAGTTGAGCTGATCAGCTCAACAACCCTCATATCAGCAGGCACCTTATCCCCAACCTTAAGCTCAACAATATCCCCCGGCACAAGCTCCTTCGCCGGCAAACTGGGAATCTTCCTGTTATCCCGGAACACAGTGGCATGCTCCGATTGAATCTCTTTCAGAGCCTCCAACGCCTTCTCTGCGTTGCTCTCCTGCCACACACCCACAATTGCGTTCACAATCAGGATCAGGAAAATCACCAGAGGCTCCACAAACGCCGTAATCTCCATTTCCCCTCCCTCTTCTCCGTCGTACCAAGCCAGCACGAACGAAATAACCGCCGCAGCCAGAAGAATCCGAACAAGAGTATCGTTGAACTGCTCCAGAACCAATTTCCAGATGGATTGGCCATCGTGCTTCTCCAACTCGTTGAACCCGTAGATCTCGCGCCGCCTCGCGACTTCTTCGGATCTCAACCCTAATTTCCGACTAACTCCATAGTGCTTCTCGCACTCCTGCACTTCCTTCCCCCACGCCGGATAGATTTCACGATCGGAGCTCTTAGGGCTCGAGATTTCTCTTTTCCCATAGTCCTCGCCTCCTTTCCCCATCGCTTCACACTGCAGAAAGCTCCACAGCACGCAACTCTATCAACGATTTCAACAAAACTTTCAGATCAATCTCATCAAACAGAAACCAGAACTCCGATCCAAATCTGAACACAACAACAGCCAAACAAATCAATCGAACTCCAATTCAAACAAAAACCATCACAAATCAAAAAACAAAAATCGGTGAAAACGATGAACAATTCAAACCGAAGTCAAAACACACACCTACACTGCTTTCGATTGCGAAGCCGCGATGTCTTCTTCTCCTTCTCCCTCTCCTGACCGCACTTCCCGAAGATTCCACCCTTCTTAAGTAGTGTTTGTTTCTCTAGAAAGTGCGAGAAAGTGAAAGGGCGCAGTGTAGCTTATAGCTTTTTCTCTCCACCAGAGAGTTGAACAATAATTCCGCAACCACTACAAATAACGGCTTAATTAGAGCTTAATTAGATTAATAATTTTGATTAAATAGAGAGATTAAGGTGCTTCCCGGAACCATCCTTGTTCGATTATAAAACGGAGCTGGTTGGTGTTGTCACGCACCTCGATGCTACAGCTGGGACCAATCAGAATGGCCCCGTGCTGATTTGTCGTCTTCCTATTGGCTGCAGATCTTTTAGCTGCTTTGCTATTCGCTGGATGTCGTGTCACGCGACGCTTTTTTATTTTTTCTTTTTCTTCAGTAAATATTTTATTGAATAAATGATACTTAAGAATATGCTCCCTTAAAAATTTATTGTTTTCTTATAAGAAACAACTACATATTTATGATTAAATTTTAGTTTATTTTTTTTATCAGGCTGCTTTTGATGCTTTATGTTAATTGAATTGATTTTTAAATTTTAATTTAAATATTATTTGTTATTTATTAGGTTGATGTGGTCCCTTTTTATCTTTATTATGAATTCTACCTAACTAAACATCATAGATAAAATCTATAAAATTGAGATATTATTGAAAATCAAATTGTCAAAAAAGGGTGAGGGGTAGAATTGGATTAAAAAAAATCAATATCAACAACACCATGATATGCTTAACTTAGTGGGTTTGTTTAACTTGCCTTTTGGGTGTACTTTTTTTTCCCAACTTCAGCTTTCAAGGCATTGAAAGTGAGAAGTCCTGGTCAGCTTCCCAAAAATGGTAAATTAAATAAGAGTTTCAAACCCTTGGGGGGCTTCTGAGAATGTTCCAAGAGTTGAAAAAACAAAGAGCATCTCATGGAATAAAATAAAACAAAAAAATAAAATAGATAAAGAGAAGGGTATTTTGGTAACTGAGAGTTGAGATAAAGTAGTCTATAGAAGTGAATGAGTGATGTGAAATGATGGGAACAGGAGGAGGGAGCATGAGAGCCACACAAAAGGGAGTGCCCAAATGGGAAAGAGGTTAGTGTTGTGAGGGCAATATTGTCAGTATATGGGGCACAAATGGTATAGGGGCTTAGTGGCCAGCTCATAAGGGGTGGTGTCCTACAAAAATATAACATATTTGAAGAAAAAGATAGAAGAAGGGTCAGTCCATGGATCTACAGTACCCTTATGGAGGGAAACCCAAAAAGGTTAAAAGGAGAAGAGGCCACAAATTGACTGGTCATTTGTTACTTTCTTCCCACCCTAGACTTCTTTCCATTTCTCTCAAACTTTATGCTTGATTAAGGGTAAATTTGTAATTTTGATCATATGATTATTGACCATGTTGGTTATTTATATATCTTAACATCAAATTCAACCATTATTAAATATATTATCCAAGTCTTCAAAAAAAAAATTATTCAAACATATAACAAATTTGACTGGTGATTTTATACTATTTATTTACTTTCCATAATTATTCTATAACATGTTATAACGGATCATTGAACTCAAACCAGTATTTCAAAAATTTCGATTAGGTCATGCCTAGGCAGGCGCCTAGGCACCATTTTCTTGTTGATCGACCCAATTAATTGTCGATTAATCCTCATTTAGTCCCTAATAAATCTCTAAAAGACCCTAGCCACCCGATTAGCGCCTAGCGACTTTTAAAACCTTGACTCAAACAAATATTCAAATATTAATTAAAATAAATATAGTAATTGATTTAACAAGTTTAAATATGAATAATAAACAGGTTTCAAAATTCAAATATTGAGAAAAATCAATTGTATTATACAATAGTTATGATTTTAGCACTTGTGATTGAAAGAGATGCTTACATAGTATTATTTTTGTCAGTAACCTTAAAGCTAATTAGTGTGAGAAATCACCTAGATTATTTCGGTCTCTAATATTGTAATTAAGCTAATAATATATCTCTTGAAGCAGTACAAATTGTATTCTTTACCCGAAACGTAAATATAATTAATTATTTGAGAAGTTACCTACTAAAGGTCAAATAATTCAGATCTTGGAGTGGTCTTAAGAAGAAGAAATTAAAATAAAAAGGCAGATTTGGAAGGTACATTGTACTATTATTGTCCTTGTTTTTGAGATTAACATTCAATACCCCAATTAATTAATTAATTAATTAATTGCCTTAACACACGAAGCAACAAGGAAACATGTTAATTAATAAGTATTAACAGAGCAGAGTTACTCTCGTGGGTAGTGTCGGTTGTTGTTGTGTTTTGGTTCATGAGATCGATCCATCGTCGGAGACTTTAAAATTGGACCTTGTTTTTTTGTTGGTGGGCCCGCCACAGCCATATGTTTGTCAACCATCAAAAAGTCAAAAATCTATTGTTTGTTTATTCAGGCCCACCATTGTGATGGGCCAGTAAGGACATGGTTTGGATGGGCTTGGTAGTGACAGTTGCCTCGTCAAAACTCACTTTCGTTAGGGTTTCGACGAGATCTTGTGTCCAAATAATTGCTTGTTTGACTCGTGTACGAAAACGAAACACCAATATTTTGGTGTCATTATATTTTTGTTTTTATTTTTAATTACAGTTTATAAAATTTACCCCTTTCATAATGGTTTTTGTTGTTTACCATATGTACCGGTTCTAATTTTTATTTTTCTTATTTTTTTTTGAGCGAAAGTTATATTAATTATTGGAAAGAAAGATACTAAGTGCATCGGATGAGTGTAATCTTAACCACTAAAGAATATGTATAGAATTAGTCTCTTTGGTTACCCAATGAGAGATTTTTTATTCACCGTTCTTTTTTACAAATTTGAGTCTAACATTTTCGAATTGAAAAAATATTTGACGAATATTCCTGATAATAGTACCTATTGAAGACGCAGGCAGGGGACCCACTTTTATCATATTAATCAACACATGTGCATCTGATCGTATTACAATGGGCCCGTCTTCCAAGGCTTGAGCATTCTTAAAGGGCAGTACCAATGGGACAAGTTTCAATCATGACAACCGATCAGATACCATCTATTACTCCTTTACCAGCCAAACTGACGTCACCTTCACTATTCCTTGTGATCACGCCCCAAACCAATTTCCCTGAGGTCCTGAAATACTGTCTCGTCCACATTAATGGCGATCGTACCCAGTTATTAATTTAAAGTAGATAAGTTGTAATTTTATTGATTAGATAATTTTTTTGTGACTTATTTTTTTTTCCTGTGTCGTGTGGCAACCGGGGATTCGAGTGAAAGTGTGACGCTTGAGAGCAAGATGGCAGTGCTCGCCTAGCGTTTGTGCTAGCGCAACGACAACAATCGTTGTTTATGTGGGCTTATTAACAAAAAATTACATGTGTTTCATCGTACATACTGCTCGGATCAGAGCCTAAGTCAGTAATGTTCTATGAATTTGTGTCTTGTGTTAGAATCCCACTAGAATATAAAAACTGATTGAGATACGACAATAACAGAGAAAATGACCATAACTACCATAGACGAGTGACTATAATTATGAACTTTCATGGGCCACAAAGTCACAAACATACAAAAACTTGTCCAAAGTACACAATCAAGCTATAGAATCAGTTCTTCAAGGATCAATGTTTGTAAGAATTAAACAAGCTAAGAAACATTCACTGACACTTCTCTATGTTTGGCGTCTCAGCAGATCATATAACGAGGTTTATGGCCAGACTTGAAAACTCCATCTTTGTACATTTCCATTTCTCGTCTCAATGAACTGCAATGTACTTTGTACACCTGAAAAATCAAATGTCTCGTTCCTGAGCTTACTGTACAGAAGGTTTCCACTCTGGTTTTTACTATCTGTTATACTATTGTGCCAAGGCCCAATTCATCCTCAATGTCATCGCCGTCTTCAAAGAGCTTCAAGAACCGAGCCTGTTCTTCTTGCCTCTTTTTCCTCTGCCAGTTCCTTAAACTCTTTACCATTGCAATGATTAGAAAAGTTCCAAGCACAGCAGAGACAGTGGAAATAACAACAAGGATTGCAGCATGAATTTTAATATCTTCGGCAGCTTGAGTGGCATCGGCAGCTGCAATGTGACAAGTATAAATCAGAAATGTATTTCCCGTTCCACAGTAACAATATATTTCACATAATTGTTGGCTCATTAGTATCTTGCAAGAAGCTGCAAGGGAAAGCATATAGGTGTACAAGAAAATGAAACCAGTTAAATTTTTTGAAGCCTTAGAATAGAATGTTTCTTGGGAAAATCTCAATCAGTTCCCTTGCGTTTAAAAAGTTTTTGAGAGACCTCATAAGTTTTCTAGTCACATTACCCCAATTTCATCAATTTTTTGGGTATGAAGTGACGAAAATACCCTTATGAAATAAATAACAAGGGTATTTTCAAAATTTCACACCCAGAAGTTGATGGAATTGGGGTAAATTGAGACTAAAAATACTAAGGGGGTTGTCAAAAACTTCTTAAATTTCGGGGAAGATAGTTGAGAGTGGTGCATACTTAGGGGGACCTGAGTGAGATTACCCCAATGTTTCTTCTGTGGTATACCATAAGGTCAATTACTAGAATAAGTTTTTGGCCACTATTAAGTATGTGAACTCATGTTATATCGAGGAAATGAATCTATTAATTAGATAAATGTTAGTACAAACAGGAAAGAAGAAACTGAAATCTAATAAAGTGAAAATATGAATATAAGTAAGCCTGAATTGATAATTAGAAGGATAAAATACTCACCATCACGCATGAGAGATATGCACTGTGGACATGAAAAGGTAGCATTGAATTCATTTCTCTTCCCGTAAATATATTTCCCTTCAGGAGCTTGAAATTGGGAAGGACAAAATTCCCACTCATCGAGTACATCATCCAACTTTACCTTATGCACCGCATAAATTCCACATCGCTTACACTTTTTACTTCCAAAGTCTGTTAGAGGCTGAAAATATCACAATCGTATAACAGAAACATTGTTAAAAACCAAGGCAGTCAAAACGGGGAGAAGGGTTTAAAGAACTCGACTGAAGTGAACTCATGCCATAACAATCTTTAGAAACTACTTCTTCACGATTTTTCATATCCTCCCATCGTCATTTTCGTTTGTTAAAATCTATCTACATATATGCACCAAGAAAATATAATTTTCTCACTATAATAAGCCCACAACGGAATGCGACAAAAGGCAATGTTAACATCAAATAAGGAATCTCTTTGCCTGTATGAAAACTGACTAACTTCTTAACATGATTAAACTACTCAAAGGAAAAAGCAACTCCAATAATAGACTTCATGAAGTATACGAACCCCAGTGGGAAAGAGCTTGCATAATACCAAGAACATATTCCAATATGCAAAATGAGACCGTGACAAGAACAATAAGGGGATGTACATTAACATTATCATATTTGGCTCAACAGCGATGAATTCAAAAGTATGCATGAACTACATCTCAATGCACATACATTAACAGCCACAACTTCAGGGGAAAAAAAAGAGGTTTTGGGGAGAAGGACCAGATATGAACCTGCCAAGACTCTTCACCCTTGAAAGTATAAGCGACGTTTTGTTTCTTGACATCAGGAATCACAGTCTTGAACTCGTGTTTACATTTGAAATAAATTTTTGGTGGCAATAACAACTCGTGTGTACGGAAAATTTGAATGGCGTCAAGCGAAACAACAGCGGCGAATATGACCCCTGAATAAAACACATCAATCCCATATAAGACACCCAAATTACAAGAATCATGTACACAAACCAATCATATATGTGTGAAGCCAGAAAATAAGCAATTCAATCTTTTCAAAGCTTGCTTGTCCAACTAGTCAAAGCACTTAAACTTGGGTCTCCAAGCATTGGCACCTACCCACCTTTATTCTCTATTTCCTTCCAACTCTTGTTGAGCCTCTTTCTCATAAGGTGGGTTCATTCATCAATCTTATGTTCAATAAGAATCACAAGTCTGGTGCTCTCTTGCTTATACAAAAGCAAGAGAAGCCCAAATCTTGATACACATTTAAATTTAACTGATCAAAATGATAATAATTCAACCCACATGACATACATTATTCCCAGTTGCTCCAAAACTGTTCTTCATCGATGCTAAGTGCTTATCCATCCCCAACTACTCTCAGATTGCAATACAATCTACATAATTCATATCAATTTCAATCATACAAATTCATTTCAAGTAATCGAAACTCACACGCAATTCTGTGAATCCAAATTTGAGAAAATTAGTGTTCACGTTTCATATCCATCACACAAACACTCAAATTCAAGTAACAGAAAGTTTAATTCATGCCTTTGATAAGTAAATTTGAGCAAAAAGTTTATCAGGTCTGTTTGTTTCTCGAGAAAGTTCCTCACCGGGAAAGCAGCAGAGGCAAATCCACAAGACGAGAAAAGAAGCTGGAACTCTAGAAACTAAGGTACGGCACCGAGTCGACATACCGAGATGGCTGATTCTTCCACGAAACTGAGGACCGAGAATGAGAGATCAGGGGTTGGTGACGGAGACCGGCGATAGAAGTGCGCACTACGCATCTCCGAGAAATGAACGGTAGGTTTCGGAGAATGTGGGTTTGCTTCAGAATTGGGAGAGAGAGACATACAGAGACACACGAGAGAGACGAAGACCATTGTTTGACCGATTCCCGCTCCGAAGCTTTGGGATGGAAGAAGACTCTATCTGACGCATGTCGCGCGTTACGCACCACGGTCAGGATCGTGCCACGTCACGGTTGAGCGTTCAACATGGAAGAGGCCCAAGCCCAAATAAAAAAACTGGAAGGCCCAAATAGCTTGGTTCTTTTCTACTCAAAACGACACAGCTGAGCTGGCGTTTAGGGTCCATCATCAACTACTAGCTTCAAGCTCTTCGCAGCCATAGCAGAGCTCGGAAAAACCTCAGGTTTCGGATTCGATCTCTGACAATGAGTCTCCTCAGGAACGCGTTCCGTTCAAGCGTCTCTCTCCGATGCGTTAAAAGTCCGAACAGAGCCTTCTCTTCCCTTCTTCTCCGAAGCTTCTCCACCGAAGCCGAACATCCGCCGAAGGCTCCGGCGGCGGAGGCGGCGGCCGAGAAACCGGCTCAGGACTCCACCACCGGTATATCGTTCCCTCAACATGCCTCAGGTACTCGCAGATTTCGTTCATTTTCGATGCATTTGCATCGTTTTGTTCAATGCCTAGGGTTTTTGAGCTAGGGTTTAAGGTTCTAGTTCTTCCCTGTGCGAATTTGGTGTTAGGCGTGTAAATTTTAGGTGGCGTGAGGTTTTTTCCTGGATTTCTGACTGTGTATGATTAATTTATGTTTCATTTTTGATTCTTGTGGACTATGTTGTTTAGATTTATAAGCTACTCTGCTTTGTTTGGGTGTTTGGATGGAGAGAAAATGTGTAATATGTTGTTTACTGGTATCTGGTAGAATAGTTCAGATTGTGACTTAAGTATTATGATAGGATAACCATGGCATGATATTGGTTTGATCTCTTAAACATCTAAATCCTACATGTGAATTCATGTTCCTGTTATTATGTTTTTTATCTCTATCGCAGGAGTGGTGTATGGGAGATTGAGCGGCATTTCAAGTAGTACCTTGAAGACCGACATTCTCAGTTTGCTAGGAGGATGTAAGTTGACTCCACAAGATGTTAGAGTTGACTACGATTCGCTATTTAAACCAGCTGTAATGTATGCTTCTCTTCGTTACTGGATATCAGTTCTCTTTTATTTTGCTAAAGTTGAAACATTTTATGAACACATTGTTTTCATCAGGGTGATTCAGTTCCCTTCTCGTCGTGCATATGATACAGCTTTGACTGTCTGTAGGAATGAACAGATCAAGATCAATGGTAAGATTGAACGGATCCATCAATTAGAAAAGGTAATTTCTTAATTAATTATTTGGCTTGTTCTTACAATTAGGGTCTCATTTTGAAAAGTAATTTACCACTGCTAAACTGTGTTTGATTTGGTAACAGGCTGATCCTCGTCTGTGGGATGCTCTTAGACCTTATGATGGCAAAACTGTGAGTGTCTCTTTCCCTCTCATTGTTATTTATCATCAATTTTTTCTTTACAATAATGCATGCGTCACGACCCTTGTGGTTTTCCTTCGATGATTTGATTAATTTATGCACGCTAGTGGAGAACTTTTTTTTCATGCTTTATCTGATACGGTAAATCATTTCTGGAAGTTCATTATACCGTGTTTCAAATTTGTAATCTTCAAGACTGAAAATTTTAATCCCGTGGTGATGTATTACATACAACACTTCTCTTTGATTCTCCTTGTACATGAATGTCGCTAACTACCTATTTGTCTCATTGTTATTCTGCCATAGATCTTTGAATGTAACATGTAGCATTGCTGAATTGCATTTAAGCTCACAATTTGGAGTTTATATCAGTGAAAGTTTTTGCCGGAGTACCCTATATTTTGTTTTTGCAATTTATTGAAATTTGTTCCAAGGATGCATACTTTATCTGATATTTCAAAACTGCTGTGGCCATAAATATGTTAGGATGCATACTTTTTCTGATGTTTCAAAACTGCTATGGCCATTAATATTTTAACCTGAAACAATCTCGTGTTATCTCATCAAGGTTCTAAAACTTAGGATCGATCAAAACTCGGCGAGGTGACAAACAAAGATCTTTTGTCTAATCGGTGAGAAATCGAAGAAATATCGGCTAAAATCGTTTCTATTAAATACATACGCGTAAACACATTTATTAAATACAAAAAATAGCACTAACTCATTTTAATTCGTGTTTTATGAAATTGAATTGAATTGTATTTGCTATCGATAGTTTCTTTTCGTGTTCGTGCTACACAGATCTTGAGTACAAATTTTCATATACACTTCAGAATTCTATATGAAAAATAGCTCACCAGGTTTTGATCAAGTTTTTACCAAGTTGACCAAGTTTGACTGATTTCCACATCGAACTCGGTCGTTGAGTTTCAGCGAGTTCTCGGGGAAATATGAATGACATATCGGGATTTTTAGAACACCGTGTTATCTATATCTCATTTCTTGCTTCTGTCAGGTTTGCATAAAAGGAATACCTCAAAATGCTGTACCAGATGATCTAGAACGCTTCCTATCCGGCTGTGAATACAATGCTACCCAGATGTTCTACAGGTCAATGTCAATTCCTTTTGCGCCAAACTTAAACTTCTATATCTAGGGTCTTCGATATAACGATTTCTCACGTGTTTGAACTACTCTTTCAGGAACATAGGTTCTCGAAAACCCACCAGAGTAGCACTGGTTGAATTCCCCTCACAGGTTCAGGCAATGAATGCATTTGTTAGAAAAAATGGAGGCTTCCTTCTCAACACTAAAGTGTCTGTGCAAGTTCTTCAGTAACATTCTGGTTCCCCAACTTGAACTCAAAAGTTCTTGGAAGCTGTTAAAGTTATTTCTTGTTATTAATAGGAATCATGAATTAGCAGAGAATAAGTATCTCATGGAATCTTCTAAAGATTGTAGTCTATTTCGGTGATGTTATCTAAATTTTGGAGTTCTTGAACTTTTAGTTACTTTTTTCATAGTTCCAGCATACAGGTTCCTTAGTCTTTTTTTTTTCTCGAAATAATTCTATTGTTAGAACCAGATGCATCATCTAAGCACATAATAATAATTCGAGGATGGAGTCGTATAGGATGAGTAGATATAAGGGATAATTGCAAAAGTATAAGGGTTAAATATCGAAACTTACTCTTAAGTATTGGTCACGAGCACTATACTACCCAATGTTTTAAAATCACAAATGCACTACGTGAGTATCGGTCACATGATTTTGTCAATAAAAATGGACAGAATATTCCATTCCGTTAGTCATATGACCTCATGTGTCATTTAATAGATGGTAAAATGACGAATTTGTCCTTAACTATTTGACTTCAGTACAATGGTAATGTTCTTTATAAAATGTATAAATGTCAAATAAGGACAAAATCGTCATTTTACCATCATTAAATGACTCATGGGGTCATATGATTAACGGAATGGAATATTCAGTTGATTTTTACTAACAGAATCACGTGACCAATACTTAAGACAGTGCATTTGTGATTTTGAAACATTGGGTAGTGTAATGTTCGTGACCAATACTTAAGTGTAAATTTCGATATTTAACCCAAAATATAATTGTCTATTCTTTACTTCATTTATACATGTTTGTACCGTCTTGCAAGTTGATAATTATGCGAGTAATGTCTAATGAAAATAGCTAAATTTGGTTATTGACATACACATTACTTTCTCAATCGTTGGAAAATACTTATTACTAAAAGTCTCCTCATACAAAAATTCCTTGGATGAACTTTTTATTATATAATTTTAACTTTTAAGTATCAAATTCTATTATTTCAAATGGTATTTGTTTACTTTTATTTTAAAAATATCATTAAAGGAAGTTGGCTCAGTTTTTGCAATTATCACTAGATATAATCTTTAATCAGCATACATTGCAACTACCTAACACAGACAAATCAACACCATTACAATTTCATGTTGCTCAAGTATCTATTGGCAACTCTGTTTTCATTGCAACAACAAAAGTGAGTTTCTCTACAGTTAACTACTACTCTTTACTATGTTTCTTCTTTTTGCTTCCTTTGGAAGGACTCGAACTTCTCTTCTCACGGGGCATATCCTTCTTCCCTATCATCTTCAGGGCCAAGGCTTTCAGAGGAACTGTAACATCCAGAGGCGTAAGCACCGCTTCCAATTCTTTCCACTCGAGATCTTCATAGTCACCATCCTCATACACAACCCCGTACCAGCCCGTCTCTTTGTCAAAACTAGTTACCGTTCCAGAAAAGTATCGGTTCCCAAACAACTTTCGAACTTCTCTTCCTTCCAACCATTCTCCATAACCCGTGTTTCTATTTGACTCAGAATCATTATCAGCATCACTCACAACGAGTGTAGCACTGT
>JAYMTN010000409.1:0-16994 GCA_036897425.1 Erodium trifolium
CTGGATGGAACTCCATCGACCCCTCCGTCGCACCATGATTATGAGATTCAGGGACTTCCCGGAGCCGGTGAGGGCTACTCTAACCTATGAATACCTTCCAGTATTTTTGTTTCAACTGTGGTCGAATCGGTCACATGGTCCGTGATTCTAAATGGGAGGTACTGAAGACCCCGAGATTCGATGACTCGATCTTAAAGTTCAAATCGAAAAAACTAATGAAAACGTACGCCACTGACTGGACTACTGGAACACCACCACCATCTCCGAAATTTACACCACTGATCTCGTACGCACTACTTTAAGGCCTGGACACCTCCTACCTATGTGTATAACAATCCAATAAAATAAGGTACGAGGAACTTATAATATGATTTTTTTAATTCAACTTCATTTCAATACACGACGTTGTAAATATAGGGAGTACACATCGCCCAAACAAGGCTTAGTCACCACCCTTTTCCTAATGAGATGACACGTAGTTTGAGGTATTTACAACACTTAACGACTTTTTGTCCCAAACTTCTTTTTTCATGGGGCGGTGGGAAAGAAAAATGTTTTCTTTCTTTTCTCAGCCATGAAGACAGGTTCATTTCGCCATGTGCCCCGAAATGAGCATGGGCATAAACGTCATTTCACGCACAGATAATTAACGACTTTGTTAGCGCCAATTTGCAACTAACTCAGCCATAACCATCACCACCTCCACAGCTCCGATCCATTTCCCACACAACTTCGAAACAGGAAAAAAGGTAAAGCTTCTGAGGCAGAAGAAAAAGGCAGGACCGAGACGACTCAGAGCCGTGAGGAGAGGGAAGGGTACGTTTGTCTATTCGTATTCTTCAATCTCTTCAGGTCGCGTTTTCGGTTCACTGTCTCTTCCTTCCACCTGCGTTTCTCGTTTGGTGTTTCTCTTCAATCGGAGCTTCATGAGCTGAGGTACGGTTCCAATTTCGACGATTGCGTCTCTTAATTTCGCCTTGTCTCAAAATGCCAAAAAAAAACCCAATTATATTCTTCAATGTTTGAGAGATTGTGCTTCGTTCCGAGGGTTTGGGTTTGGTTTTTGTGAATGTGGGGTTTTTGGATATTTGATCTTCCTTAATTGTTTGTTTTATTCAAAAAAAAAATTTGGATATCGATCTTGGGCGTTCAGTTAGAGTCCACTCCACAAATTTGCTGTAGTTTTCATCTCAAAAATATTTTGAAATTGATTTCAGTTTTTTTTTGGTAGTTTGTGTTAATGTGAAGGAAATTGGAATCTAATTTATGTTGTTATGATTCTGGAAATGCTGCTTCACCTTCATTGGGATTCTGCTGTTTAAATGGCTAGATTTAGTAGAAAATAAAACAGCTGAGTTAAAAAAGAAAGAAGATTGTTTTTGTCAGAAAACCATATCTATCCATAATGAATGTGGAGTTAGTGAATAATCTTGAAGTGATCACATACACATTCCTTGAAAATGAGTAAAAAATTACACTCCATGTTACTCTAGGTAAATATTTATTTATGTATTTATATAGCATTTAGGTTCTCAACTAACATTGTTTATTGCCTTGAAGTAACATGACAAGAAGATTGGACAGTCTGTAATTGGGGACCATCTTAGAAAAATCCAAAGTCCCCATCAGAAATACATAAAGTAAAATGCCTTCTCAATGTCTTGGAAAATAGAATAACAGCTTGTGATATTTGACATGCTTGTCTCCACACATTTCCCAATTAGAAATAAATGTCATAAATGATTGGGGTTTCATGCTTGACTCGGACATCAATGAACACAATTATTTAGCGCTAACCCATGATTAGCTTATTGTTGCAGGTCGTGGCTGTGGCTGTGAGGTCTGACTGCTCTTATGTCTTGTATGTCTCCAAACAAGTTAGTCTTGTTAAAACCATCTGAAATGCAGTGCATTTATCGTGTCTTGGGGAAAATTTTGATTGGAGATGAAGGTGAAAGAAAAGGGTGCTGATGTATGTTTTTCAGTGGAGAATTGATGAAGTTTTGGATAGATGGAGTCAGGAACCTTGTTTCTAGCCGGGTTTTAGAAGAATAGAGTGGGAAGGGGAGACATGGGAGCAGATGCTGGGGAGGTGCTCATGCTAGAACCCGATGGCCATGATGAGAAAATTTATGTGTCGGTCAGGGTAAGGCCTTTGAATGAGAAGGAAAAAGCCAGAAATGATGTATCGGACTGGGAATGCATCAACGATAACACTGTTCTATACAGGAACCCTTTTCAGACTCCAGAGCGGTCCCTTTACCCGACTGCCTACACATTTGGTAAGGAAACACTCAACAGATCCTGTGTAATTTGAAATTCTTTGTTTGCGCAGCTCACAACTTGTTCTAACTGTGAGAGTTTGGAGAGCATGTGAGATGATCGTCACGATCAGTCCGAAATTTACACAGCTCATAATCATGTTTCAGAATAAAATTATCTTTTGAACGAGTTGATCTCCCATAAAGAGAGATATGTATTGCTGGGTTTAATTCGACCTGTCTCTGTCAATCTGAAAAGACTGATTTTCTGTTAATCTAACAGTACCTGAAAAAACAACTATTAACTCTGTTTTGGATGGTAAGAAGTTAAACGTGTGTATGTGTTTATTGCTGTTGGGCTCTGTTGTGAAAAAGGTTTCTGTACAAATAATTTTTCTTGAACTCCTTATATTAAAATTTATGATTTTTTTGCATGCGTAGTTATCTTCTATATTTGCATGTACCATTTAAATACTTCTTGGCCTTACATTTGTTCATTCTGTTTTGGTTTTAGACAAAGTATTTAGGTGCAACTGCTCCACGAGACAGGTTTATGAGGATGGAGCCAAGGAAGTAGCTCTTTCAGTTGTCAGTGGTATAAATTGTGAGTACAATCTCCAATCCTTTTCAACTATGCCATTTTTAGATTCACTGGAGATAAATAATTTCACTTATCTGAAACTTTTCAGCAAGTGTTTTTGCTTATGGACAAACAAGTAGTGGGAAGACATACACAATGTGTGGAGTTACCGAGTTCACTGTGGCGGATATATATGATTACATTGATAGGGTAATTCAAACTTCAATTTACTATTAGTCTTCCTTATTCCAATTTTTAATATGCAGGCTCCCACTTGATTGTTATTCTTATTTAGATTCCTTTTCTATTTTTCTTCTTCAGCACAAGGAAAGGGAATTTCTTTTGAAGTTTTCTGCCATGGAGATTTACAATGAGTCTGTCAGAGACCTCCTTAGTTCCGATAGCACTCCACTAAGACTTCTTGATGATCCAGAGGTAAATTTTGTTTTATTTTCCCAGGAATCGGTTTATGTTTGTTCTCACATAATTATTTTGGCTATTTTGCCAGAGAGGGACTATTGTCGAGAAACTCACAGAGGAAACCCTGAGAGACTGGAACCATTTCAAGGAGCTTCTATCTGTTTGTGAATGTAAGAAGGATCTAAACTACCTGGCAAAAATGAGAGCAAAAAAGTAGTGTAGAGAACATGAGCAGTATATTTGTTTTTGCATTACCGGGTTACTATGACTGCATATCTGAACAGTGTTCTATTCCATTCTTGCAGCTCAGAGGCAGATAGGGGATACATCCCTGAATGAAACAAGCTCTAGATCTCATCAGATTCTCAGATTGGTACAATTACTTGCTTACTTGGTTTCAAGATACTATTCTGCAGGATTAATTGTTAACTTTGTAGTATTTCTTACCAAATAATGTGAATGTCAGACAGTTGAGAGTTCCACACATGAGTTCTTAGGAAATGGCAATTCAAGCGCTCTTACAGCCACTGTGGTATGTTATTAATCTTGATTTTTTCTTACCTAATCAACTGGAAAACATCAACTAAAACAATTATGTTAATTCTTTTTTGGTGTAGAATTTTGTTGATCTTGCAGGAAGTGAGCGTGCATCCCAGGCATTATCTGCAGGCACACGATTGAAAGAAGGGTGCCACATAAATCGGAGTTTACTAACTCTGGGAACTGTCATCCGTAAATTGAGGTCAGTTTGTGTATCAGGCTTCTGAATGATACCTTTTGATAGTACTTGGGGTGGCTTACTTATTAGTAAGAGATATCCCTTGTAAATTTGATCTTTGAGATTAAAGAGAACTGTTTAGATAATCACTTCATTACCATTTACTGGTTTCCAATGCAACATGCCACAGTCAACTAGGAGCTATTTCAGCTTTCTAAATATTCCAATCCACGATCTATTTTCCTGTTTAGTCTTCCAGGAAACTCTAATCTAAATAGGAGCTTGCGTGAGACTTAGACCCACCCATCCTCTTAGCACACTGATTCACCAAAAAGACGGCCTTCATACTAAATTCAAGTTTTTAAACTGTCAAAGCCCGACTGCCAGAGGACTTCAAAACTTGTCATGAAATATCTGCCAGATCCAATACAATAGCACTATAGCAGCCAATACACATTATTCCTCCAACTCAAATACTGTATATCCATTTCTTATATAAAAAAAAGAGCTAAGAAATAACAAAAGGAAGTACATTATTGAGGAAGCATTTGGAATCATGAAGTAAGAAATTGATTATTGAATGGTCATACATACTTTCCGCTTATCTGCATACTGCTTCTTAGTTAAATAACTATAAACAGGAGAAAGTGATAAACATAAACAATCTGACATGTATCTGCGGTCTGCCAAGTGTCTGCTGAATTTAATTGATCATGAGTAAGTCTTTTTACTTATGATAGCATTCATTAAGCAGCCTTTAGTTTACATATTCTATTGTCAAATAACTTTGTACTAATAATACTGTCTAGAGTTCTATTTTCATGGTTAATGCATTGTTGCAAGAAAATTTGTCTGTATTATCTTCCTTCCCAATGTTCTATTTGACTGTCTTTGTGAAATTGAATCTCTAGTATAAAACCTATAAATCTGTTACTTGCTTATGGCACTTTGTGATTTGATGCAGCAAGGGAAGAACTGGACACATTCCCTTCAGAGATTCTAAGCTAACTCGAATACTTCAGTCTACCTTGGGAGGTAATGCAAGAACTGCCATAATCTGCACCATGAGCCCTGCACGAAGCCATGTTGAGCAATCAAGAAACACCCTCTTGTTTGCAAGTTGTGCTAAGGAAGTGACCACAAGTGCGCAGGTCAATGTTGTTATGTCTGATAAAGCATTGGTAAAGCATTTGCAGAGGGAACTGGCTAAATTAGAGAGTGAATTGAGAACTCCTGGTTCAAATTTTGTTGCCTCTGACCATGCTGTATTACTGAGGGAAAAGGACCTTGAGATTGAAAAGGTAATGTATAGGCTTTTCATATCAGCTATCCAATTACATCAGTTAGATTTACTGTAACTGAAGTAGAAAATCTTTACAACATATATGCATATAGACACGCATGTCAAAAAAAAAAGGTTAGCATAATTAGCAACTTTGGAGCATTTGAACAACCACGCATATCAACCACTTTTTTTCAATAGAGCAGTAGTGATGTAGAGCGCGTAGCGGAAATGGCGTTCGTTATCAGATTCGTTGATTCACAGTGAATACCGAATAAGATAGTTTGAGTTTCAACACGTTTTTGTGTCTATTAAATCAAAATCTGTCGTACAATGAAAGCCTCAAGGGCTTACATAGCGAAACTAAAACCTAAAATCCTAATACAATAAGGAAACTAAATCTCAAAGTCCTAATACAAATAAAGGAAATCTCAAACCCTAAAATAAAGAGGAAATAAACATCCGAACTCCAAATATACGAATTTTCCCCTTAGATGACCTCGGATGGCCGAAAAGCATCTTTTGCCTTGGCGTAGCCATGAGTTTTGCTCGGGATCCCATTTCAACCCGAAAAATGCTAGGGTTTTGTCGGATTCGGACAATGACATTATGTCCTCAATTTGGACTGCATTAGGAAGACATACAGATATGGAACTGGTTATTACAATGAATTAGTTTGCTCTGCCATAAAAAATATCAAGGGCTAGATCTTGATGCAAATAATTGAGCAAGATACCTGTAAGTATTTATATGGGCTGTGACATTTCCATATATATACTTAAGTGATAAGAACTTTACTTGGTACTATTGGTGATCTTTATAGGCACTATTTATACCATAGAAGTCTTCCACTGTTTTTGCTTGGTGCAGATGTATTCTTTCTTGTAAGATAAGTTTCAAAATCCCTGTGTTCCAAAATACTGCCCATTTTTCATACTTAACAAACAATTGTAGTTAGTTTTTCAGTGATATCCTTTGATCTAGTTATAATAGTGACAGCTTATATTCAGTTACACTTAAGAGTGTAACCGTACAAGTACAAGGACAACTTGAAAGAAGTTTCCCTTAGTGTCTGAAATCTCAGAGAGGAAAGTGACTGTTGAAGGAGGGATTTTTTTTTATGAAGTCACAAAATGCAGTTCTTAGCCAATGTATCATCCTCTGGTTGTCTTTGTTGTATTTAGTTCAGCTACTAGATTATTCTTTTTTTTTATTCTAGACTTTCACAAGTATGATATTTCCTTTTCATCTTGATCCTAACAGAGAGCAAAGAGTACTAGATAGAGGGTGCCAAATGTGACCCTTAAGACATTCAAAACCTAAGATGGAAACAAATCCAGGATGGTACCTGGAACAGAAGATAAGAAACTATTAGGCATTAATGTCTTTGGTTGACCATAATTTGAAAATGACCTTATTCCTCAACACATTCACACTGGTGTGCTCACCAGATCATTTTCTCTAGCGAGACTATAAAGAAATGTTTATGGTTCCTCATTATTTTTAAGAAACATGGAAGACGTCTAAATTACCACATTATTACATGTGTATATCTCCCTTTAAAATGTCACAAGCTTTTGACCAAAATAGGCTCGAAGTAGCTAATCTTTTGAGTTGATCTCTGTATCACTTGTCTTCAAACAGGACAGCGTGTTAGAGATTGCTAGTAATCTAAACATGCGTAATTGCGTAACTCCATTATTTGGTTTCTTTACCCCTAAAAAGTTCTGATTCTGCCATCTATGAAACTGATACCATCATTATTATTGGTCTAAATCTTCCATTGTTTGGTTTCTTTCCCCTACCAGTTAAAGAATGAGATAAAGGAGCTAACTCTGCAACACGAGCAGGTAGCTCTAGAACAACAGCAGCTAGCTTTGGATCGAGATCTTGCTCAGTCTCAGCTTAAGGATTTGCTACGGATTGTTGGAACTAGCAGACATTCAGTAGTATCGGTAAAGTGACAGTTACTTTTATATCTTTTAGTATAGGAAATGTGACATATTTTTCAACTGAAACCATCTATTCCACATTAATGCTCTTTAATTTAGACTATTTCCCTCCAGGCAGATGATGACAATCAGTACCCAAACTACCGTGATGATAATCAGTACCCTCAGTTACGTGTGCGGGCACCTGCTTCTACTGAATCACAAAGCTCAGATGTAGGTGTCAGAAGATTTGATGGATCTCAGTATTCAGATGCACACAGCAGGAGTAACCCTGATGACAACTACCTCCAATTCTCTGACATGGATGAGATTCTCCAACACGGAGATATGTCCCCTCCACCTTCAGTTAGTATTCCTACTTATATTAGAACTCATATGCCCCTTGGGGAAACTGAAGACCAGATAGATGTGAATTCTGATGACCTTTGCAAGGAAGTTAGGTGCATTGAGATGGAAGAGTCTAGTGAAAGTAGATACACAGAATCAATTTTGTCATATTCGGAGAAAAAAATGGCCATCTCAGGGGTGACAGAGGTTGAGAATGGTGATGAGGTAAATCAAGAATCAGAATCACCCTCACTCAAGGATGACAAAGTGGAGCACATCAAACGTGGTTCTGCTATGAAGTCCCCAGACAGTGTGTCTCCATGGTATCTTGAAAAAGGAATGCCTAGTTCTAGAAGCTTAAAAATGACTAGAAGTCAAAGCTATAAAGAAAGCTTCATAGCAAGCTCATTGTCTCGCTCAATTGAGAGAAAAGAAAATATTGAGAACACATCACCATATAGATTTGAGAATGAGTTCACTGGAACACCAGAAACCTTTCAGAGAAAATCTGCAGCATTAGCGTATGTAGCTGATAGTGAGAGCTTAAAGAGAAACAGCTCTCCAAATTCTGTGGAAAGCTCTGTTGTGGATGACCTCAAAGTGCAGAAAAATCAAACTTCACGCAATGCGAACTGTATCAACTGCAATACTCCAGTCAAAGTGACAGATGAACTATCAGAATATCGGAATGAGAACCAAATTGCTGATCATGTGGTGAGTTCTGTTTTATTTTTATATATTGTCTTACGATATATTTGAATGAGGCAAGAGTCCTTGATCTGTCATTATCATTCTCTTTTCTACAATCAATCAAGTACATTTTTCTCCGCCGGTGGTAGGAGTTGGTGGTGTTAAAGTGGTATATTGACAAGACCTTGCATACTCACATATCAGGACATTTATACCATCTATGACAGCTAGAATTGTAATCTCTTTCGTACTATGAACTAACTGGCATGAAACTATTGCTTTCTCTGTGGATCGTGCCTCAATCTGGCATCTGACATGTATTTTCTTCACGATAGGTACAGGAGACAAAGCAAAAGTGCACTGAAGATGTTATGGACCTCATACAAGATAATTCAAAAAGTATGTCAAACTGGCCTTCAGAATTTGAGAGGCTCCAAAGAGAAATCATTGAGCTCTGGAATGCTTGCAGTGTTTCATTGGTTCACAGGACTTACTTTTTCCTACAATGTCAAGGCGAACCAAAAGATTCTATATACATGGAGCTAGAGCTGAGGAGGCTGTCAACCCTCAAAAACTCAATATCTCAGGGAAAGCAAAGTGCAGAATGTGGTCAGAGGTATGCTAATCCTATGTCATATCTGGTGTCCAATATCGCAGGCCTTGTCATTGGCAAAGGAGAAATGAAACTCTCTTCTACAAACAGCATTAAGGCTACATGTCGTGAAAGGCTGTGGCTGAGCAAACGGATGAAGAAGTTGTCAGACAATGATAGGCAGAACCTTTACCTAAGGTGGGGCATTGGTCTGAACAGTAAACATAGGAAATTACAGTTGGCCCAGCGCTTGTGGACTGACACAGTAGACATACAGCACATTACAGAGAGTGCCAAAGTTGTTGCTAAGCTTGTTCGCAATGTGCAGCCAGAAGGTGATTTCAAGGAGATGGTGGGGTTGTACTTTGTGCCTCGGCATTCAAACTGGAAGTTTTATCAGTGGAAGAGCAGTGGGAATGTTCCCTTATGAGCTTGTAATGGTTGGTATAGAAAACACAGCTTAGCTATTTCCTGCTGATGATTCTGATATCGAACAGCTCTATACTTGCATGTCAAGTGTCTCATTCTGGTTGGAATTGAGTGAGAGCAACCTTGTCAAGACTAGAAAAAGTGTATGGTTGCAATATGTAATTGTAAACTAGGCCTTGTAGAGACAAGTAATCTGTGGAAACTGGGAACATCTGCTTCTTTGCTTGATTGACGACTGGTTTGTTTGGTTATGTACAAGAGCTTGTTACATGTATCGGATTGATCATGTTTTACAGTATATGCCAATGTGAAGGTGGATGGTCAAGTATGAATAGAGAATGTTGGCTTTGTGGAGGATGTCATGCATGTACCTTGGTTGAGACTTGTGTAAGTTGTCAGATTGAGAAATATTAGGAGATCAATGTGTCAATCTACATGGATCTACAGAAAAAAAAAGAGAGTTCTTCATAAATCGAGAGTCTAAAGCAATAGAGTCATAGAGTATTTATGCTTGGCCGTCCCTGAATCCTAGTTACTCATCAAATCCATGGGCTACCACTCTCGGATCAAGATGGATTCAAGCATACTAGAAGCGCTGGTTCAGTTAATTTTTTGGAAATTTGTGGGAATTAGACCCTAAAACGTGAGTCTATTTTTTTTGTCACAGTGGGAATAGACTCGTCTATTCCATGTCAAATTGAAAAAAAAGATTAATTTAACAATGTAAAATACAACGAAAATCGAAGGTAAAATTTTATTATTTTCGAAACGAACAAAGGAAAGTACAACGTAAACCCGAGAAACCACAAAACACAACACCGACCAAACCCTACTGGATGAGAACTAGAGGGAGCCGAACCCGCTGTACATGCTCCATTTCGTCCAATCCCGAACGGTCGCCCACCACTCATGCTTTGTGAAGGGTTGGCCGGCATTGTGTTCATACGACCGATTCGCCTCTAGTAACACCTCACCGTCGGTGGCAGCGAGACCGAGAGCATGGCGTGCCTCCAAGAATGCCACCTCAAACGCCCTTACCTAGATGTTGGTGTTTTGCCAGTGATCCTTCAACTTCTTCTCGATCCGAGGATATGGAGCCGAGTCATGGTACTCTAGTCATGGTGGTGACGGCACCAAAACTCCCGAGTCACGTCTGCATGCACCATCCATGCAACAATAAGACGCATCTCTTCCTCTTCCGTCCATGTAGGAGCCATAGTCGATTTTCCCAGAGAGATGTGGTGGTGTCGATTCTACACAAGAGAAAATATAAGGTTGTAGATGAGAGGGTCATTGCCGAAACGTATGAAGTGAATAACTGATGATGTTTCCTTTATATAGCATATTCGATTAGGTTAAAGAAGAGGAAGAATCGGTCTAGGCATTGAAGAACGAATCAGTGCACTTTCATGACTTGGCATAATCAGCTAGGTTTTATTTTTGGGATAAAATCGTGCATCCTTATCCCTTGGCAGAATCAGTGCATGTGATAAGGGTAGAATCGTCAATTGGCATAAATGTGATTGATTTACCCACACATTGAAAGATAATATTTTTCGAACAATTAGGTTTGGTTGGCGAGTACAAAATCAAACAAACCGTTCTCGAAAACGAGTACAACGATAAAAAAACATACATAAAAACGATTTATCTGTGGTTCATAACTTGAAGCATATCAAACATAAGAGCTTCCTGGTAGGTCTTCTCAAGCGAGGTCCAGTTGGTTGTAGACAAATTTAGACAGGGTGATGAAAAATGGATTGGTATCATTGCCTTTTATAGATGAAATATTGGGTGGAAGAGTTGTTTTGTGGGCCACCATTTCGGCCTCCTAGATGCATTGGGAAGGTGCACAGACCATGTAACAAAAAACACCCATAATGTTGCACGAAAAATTAAAGTTCCCGACACATGTGACGAAAATGAATCAACACAAAGGCTAATTGAAACAACACAACAAACGGAAGTCCAATGACATTGGCTAGCAATATATATAGCCTAAGCGTTCTCGGGATCCAAAATGGCCTATGACCTGGACATAACTCAAATTTGTTCAATAAGATATGCGCTTTAAGCTGTTGGTGGACAACTCGATCCTCGAGACGTCTTGTGTGGGTTCGAACATCATCGTAAGCAGGTAATGGCCCTCGGTGGACGGGTATGATTGGTTCTTCGGACTCTAATGTTAAATTTCTCTCTAGCATGTATCGCGCTCATCATCAACAATCATATTGTATATGATAATGCATGCCCATAAAAAAAATAAGTGACATATTCAAATATGAATACAGTTGCACATTATTTAGTCAATGATGCAGAATCAAATAAGTTGAGAAATGATTAACGGGAACCTATGTTGATCGAACTAGGAAAGACACGAAAGCTTTTTTGATAAGTCGGTTGAATATGGATTGTCCTGTTCTTTTCATGAATATCCTAAATTCCTCATCAACCGATCAACTCAAGACTCTCTTCTGTCTATTTGGTATCATTACTGCTATTGATGTCGAGTTGAAACATGCTTTCAAGGGCACTAGGTTTGCTTTTTTTGCTTCTCACGATCCGACGATCTATTTCAGGATATCACTGCTTTGAATGGATCTTAGCTTGGGGAGCGTATGATTCAGGTTGAACTAAGCAAGAGGTTTACAGAGTCTATTTCGCGTGATATGCCACCCTTGTTAGTTGAGGTGGTGATGTCTGAGCGGACCTCACTTTCTCCTGGGGTACTTATTTGACAAGTCTTATTTTCTCTTTGCCTAAAGATGTCGCCCCTTGCATTATGCCTCCGACAGGCTTTTTTTCCTTCTTTATCACGACCACACGTGTGTAGACTTTCGTTGACTTCTAGATTTGTGAGGATGATGGGTTTCAGTGTGGTTGGTAATGGTATATCTAGAACCTTGGTCTTGGCCCATACCATTATCACTGGTCTTTAGTCGGCAGAGATCTCGGGTGTAGACTTCCTTGATTTGGGGTCGCGGGCCATTCTTTTCTCATGCAAAGATGAGGAATTTCGGTTGTCATTATCGGTCAATAATTGGAATGTGTTACGTCCTTGGTTCTTCTCCTTCTTGGATTGTGTGCAACCAATTCTATTAGAGGGCACCTCCCTTTCGTGTGCTGGAATCAGGACTCCATAGTTGAGATGTCTAGGAAGCTTGGTATGCTCGTTTTCATCTACCCTTGCTCTTTCTCGCCATCTGAGCCGTCTAGGGTCTTAGATTTGTTTACACAGTTAATTTTTTAGCGGACATACGGGTGGTTGTCGTTAGTGGTTCAATTTCTGCGTTGACATGCTTATCGAGCCAGCTCACGTGATTCCATCTCTTACCTCCCGTAGTCTGGAATGATAACGTCATTGACTAGGACTGGTGGGAGTAGCCCTCCGGATTTTTCCTTTCGAGAAAGGTCTAACAGTCTCTAGCTTCCTACTAGAGCTGTTAACCGCCCTCTTCTTCGTTAGCCCCTCGACATGCTAATACGATTGGTGTTGGTAGGTTTGTGGATTTATCAAGAAACAAGTTGGGATAATGTACAAATATGGTATGTTAGGTTGGATCAGACCATAGTCAATCTCCTTGATCATTCCTCTTCGTTACTCTAGATTGACTTTTGCGATATCATCCATCAACTATACGTCTTTTCGTGATTCTTCTGATCGTCGATTGATGGTCTCATTGGTGAGAGTATTAACCACTATGTAGCGAAATTTTCTGAGCGTTTGGAGTCTGCTACAGAGGTCCGCCTAAGGAAAGCTTAAGAAAGATTGAATCGGTATTGAGCCCTCATTATAATAGTAAGAATTTTGTCTCCATCGGGATCACTTGATTGTATCTCTCTAGTTATGCTGGTTTTCTTGCTTTTTGCTTTGGGTCCTTCTCATTTTGAGTTTATGGTCTTCTTCTTTTTGTTTTTGTTTCTTTCGTGAATACATTTTATTTATACAAAGGAGGCTCTGAGACGATCTTGTAGAGCTTATATGGCAACGAAACAAAGATATTTTTATTTTGTAAATTCTATTCTGCAATTTAATTTATTGTATTTGTTATTGTAATTTATTTTTCAAAATCGTTCAGTTCAATAAGAATTGTTTGTAATTTTGATATTGTATTCTCCAATTTTGTATTTTTAGGTTTAATTGCATTGTATATTAACAAATTCAGATTTGAAACAGTATGACGATGTAGAGTAGAGTGCAATTCAATGATAATATGGACAAAGAATTTAAAATAAAAATAACAAAGTTTAATGATGAATTAGTTATATCTTCTTTTAATTTATTCGGGATTCAAATGATTGTATGAACAAGTTCATAATGAAAATGTGGCAGCTCTCTTTTATCTGTGTCGTCGGCTATAGGACTCCTCCCCCTTACAGATTTCAACATGTCCTCCCGATCACACGAGCTTATTCTCCAACGCCTCCCTTACCAAGGCAGTCCTCGCCCCTGCCATCTTCTTCGACGCCCACGAAGAAGGCATCCCAACCCTCTCCTTTCCCCTCCCGTCCTTTTCCAGTGATGACGTCGATCGTTCTTCCTGGGCGTTGTCCGGGAGCATCTGCTGAGAAACCCCCTTGGCCCGTGCCGGTACCACCAGGAACGCCTGCATTCGTTGTCCCCGCGCCGGATCCCCACGACCCTCGTCCAGGATTGCCATCGTCAGCCACAACTCTACCTCCTCCGCAGGCGACGTAGGTGGAGGAAACCTCCGTCGAGGAAGGCGTACCCACCGTGGCCTCGGAGGCTCACGATCTTCCCTGACCCCAACACGATCTCAAGGTAGAGGCCCTGCTGCCACCGATCCATGCTTGACTAACTAATTCCAGGGATTTTTGCCCCGCTGGAGCGGATGCGAGGTCTGTCAAGCAGCCTCGATGGTCTCCATAAGACCATTGGGACACCACAGGGTGTCCCAGAGGAGCCACACCTTGGCTAATAAGGAACAGACACTACTTGTTCCCCAACCTCTTCCTTTCCTGTATATTCCTTGGACGACTGTTAAGACGACATAAGCCTTTCCAAATCGAGACAGGTAGAGTTTTTTTGGAAGTCCTACACTAAGCACCATCAGAATAGGGAACCACGTCCTAGAATTTCCCTCTGATAATACCGGGTTTTCAGTTATAGGACTAGTATTCTGGCCGTCACCGAAACTTTATCTCGTACTTTTCAATTATTCTACTATTATATGATTGATGCGATCTTTTCGGTTTTAAATCAATAAAGTATCATATTATTTGTTAAAAAAAGTTGGGGTTTTTTCTTGATTATTTAAAGAAAAATCATGTGGTGAACTGGACTTGTATGAAATATTTGTAGGACTTGTGTTAAAAGAAATGCATGGATACATGTTCATCTACTGAAATCACTGACATTGACACAATGACATTCCCAACATTTCAAAGCTTTTCTAGCTGAGTTTCAGAGAAAATAGACTCTTTTCTGGCAATTAGATTTTGACAACCAGCTGGCAATCATAAATCATCACTTAATAGGTTCAAGCCATATGTCAAATAAAACTTAAGGTAAAATCTTATATCTAATAAGAAAATGAGAATCATCTCACTAATAAAAATGACATTGATACGGATACGGATACGGGATTATAATTTGTTCCTCAAACGTCCATAAAACCCCTTTCTTGCTCCGAGCATCTTCCTTATCCTACCGTCATTCAAACTTACTTTATTTGACTGGATTTTAACCAAAAGATGTTGTACACATTACTGTAGAAATTGACTTGATCAATGGATAAAATACATTGGGTAAAGTGGTCATTTGGCCAGCGGATGTAATAACTGAGTCCCTAGTATTTATATCCGTGGGTAAAATGAGGACTTGCCCAACGGATATGATATCTGAGTCCCAAGTAATTTGTATCCGTAGGTAAAGTGAGGGTATCGACACGAATGATTCTGTCACCGCACCTCTGGTAAAGTTTGGATGGGACGTGATAGGATTCAGCGTCACCAACGATATGGAATAAGATTAGGAAAGCAACGCAAGGGTTCAGACCTAGAGAGAGGCAGGGGCAATCAAGGTTCAGACTTTTGGAGGTCGCGTGCCTGACAAGCGGATTTACATTTGTTCCTTCTCATATCCCTTTATGATCCGACCTTGGTGACTCGTTGGAGTCGCGTCCTTACTCCTCCCCGCTCGCCTCGACGATAAATCTTGACATCTTCTCAGGTTAGACGGCAGGTAGGGGTTCCCTATTATCGGGATACGCCATGGTGGCAGCTCACCCTTTTTTCCTTTGGTCGGCGCCTCACGCTTTGTCTCTTGGATTGTCACTTCGTCATCTTCTCCAAAAGGGGTGATAGGTGAAGAACTCAGCACAGGAGTTTGATGTTTGGGGGCTCGCCGACGACGTGGTGATGCAGCTTCTCGATGACATGAGGAAGGCGATATAGAGCAGACGATGGCAACCCATGGGAACATCTACATCCGTCTAGTTTTTGACAGGCTGCTAGATATGGTTATGTAACGATCACTCAACCCAAGGTGGAGTCGGCTCCATAAGATATCATGTCAACTCTCAAAACGTCGTATGATTTTCAACAAGTTTTAACCGACGAGGTCCTCATAACCATCCGAAGGAGGACGCAAGAAGTTGATAATCAAGTCGGGAGGATAGTCCATTTGCAGCTAACCAATTCAACAGGGAATGGTAAGCCAAGCCTCCCACCCAATCATTTACCGGATATCCTTAGAGTGGTCGCACTCACTCGGTAACACTCAAAGAATGGACGATCATGGGTCATGTTGCACCTCGTCAAGTTTTCTCATGACGGGCAAGCCAAGTCTTCTACGCGGTGTTCTATCGGATATTCTTAGAATGGTTGTCATTCTTCCGTACTGTTCATTTTACGGAAGAACTTTTGGGTCCTCTTTTGTCACTTGTTTTCATGCTCTTTTTATTGATTATGTTCTTCCGGTTTTAACTGTAATTTCTGTTTTATTTTGCAATCACTTTACTACATAATAATCTACTTTACTTCCCCCCAAAAAAATGTCATGAAACTGTAAAAATAATAACGAAGTCCATATGGTTGCATACAAAACATTGAACTAAGCTAGAGAAAGACATTTCCTCAAGAAGAAGAAGAAAGTTAGAGAAAGACATTACATCAGATATTAATCATCAAAGCTAAAAGCACAAGTTCCAACTTTTCCGAGACAGTGAGAGCTGCTATGACCTCTTACAACGTTGTAGTAATAATAACTCGGAACCACATTCCCAAGAGAGCATCTATACCTTAATAAGCAAACGACTTTGACCCCAAAACCCTAACACAACACAGATCGCATCACCTTCATCTTCTTCTTAAGCCCATACTGAGTGCCTCGGAGCCTTTCTTTCCCGAAACCCACTTCCCTCAGCATGGACCTGCAACTAGGGTTTTGTGAGTTTCGGACATCAAAAAGTACATTTCATGACTTAAAATGTCACTTCATTGATAGCAACAATCATTTTGTTTGGATTGTTCTATGTTTTTGTACCTAAACTTGGTTACCATGTTCTATCTTTGTGGTTAGCAAATCATAACACAAACCTAAGCCAACTAGCATGACAAGACATGTTAGTACTTGTCATTTTCATGTAAACTCTGTAAGAGCACGCACAGTGGGTCAGCTCGTATTGAGTCCCGAGTTCCGGTCCCGTGTTTAGCGAGACGCGAGCCGTCCCATTGTGGGACGCGTATTTCGCGTCCCGCGCCCCGCTAAACACGGGACCG
>JAYMTN010000410.1:0-16969 GCA_036897425.1 Erodium trifolium
ACACGGACACTTCGCGGACCACGAGGAGGGTGTGCTCGAACGATTCTTCCTCCTCGAACGACATATTTCCCGGCGCTCCGGCGAGATTTGCGCACAATGCACGAGGGGTTAGGGAAATGGGCGAAGTTGGTTCCGAGAGTGGAAAAGGAAGCGAATTGAGATATGGGTTCTCGAGCTTGACGCGAATTTAGCTTGAAATGAATGTGAATTTGAGTTGAGAAAGGTAAAGAGAAGGTATCAAGGAGAGAGTAGCAGAAAATGACGTGGGCTCGAAGTGTTTGTTGCTTCGTTTCGAAGATGGTCAACACGAAGAAGACAGCCAGGGGGCGAAATTACTCAGTTACCCCTACAACACTACTAGAATAACACTCCCTTGCCCTGACAAATTGGACTCAACTTAAATTGGGCCTTTACGAATTTGGGCCTTAGGCTATTGATGACGTCATTCACCAGTTCTTCTCATTTCTGTTTGGCAACGAACAATACCGCATCCTCTTCGTGTTCAATGATAATCCAGAACCCAAACAGTGACCATGTTCAGTCCTCTTTTAAGTCTTTCCTCGATATTTAAGTCTCGATTTCAGCTTCCCTCAGTCTGAGCACAGAACACTCCGGAGACTCGAACTCGATCTTCAGCTCGGTCCTGTCTCGATCTAGAACCCTAGGGTTTTGCGGATCGACTTCGAAGCTCTCAATCGGTTCCACCGAAGCGCATTGACATTTGATTTTGTGCTGTTGTTACGAGAATGGCCAGGAGGCTAGGAGCATTTCTGGTGCTGATTCTGACAATTTCGATCTGCGAAGCTGCTTCGATCTTTCAGCCCATCTCCGACTCTCACCGATCTGCAGCCTCGGAGCTGTTCCGCCCCGTCGATGGATCCTTCGGAAGGTCAATTCAACGCTTAACCTTTTCTGTAACCTGTATTTTTATTTTATGATGGCTTGTATGCTTGAGAGCTTGTTTTTGGGTCGTAAACGCATAACTGGAGCAATCATCGAATTGAGACACATTGGATGATCAATGAAATGGGTTTTAGAGTCTACTTGTGCTTTTGGTCATTTTGTGAAAACACAATTAAATAACATGTTCATTTGGGAAAAAAAATGGATGGTAATGATGAACTATTGAAATCGTATTTGTGTTTGCAGCTTAGAAGAGACGTATCAGGCCCTGAGAACATTTGAGGTTCTAGGAACAGAAAAGCCTGATGTGAGCACTTCTACATGCCAGTCTGTAGGGGAAAAACTTGGGTCACCCTCTTCAACTCCCAAGGATTTGTACCACGCCTTGAAAGTTAATGGAATATTGAAGTGCAATGTTAATGATGAAGTCTTCGAGGTACTCTCGAACTATTGCTATTGATATGTTGTTCATGAGCTGAGTGACTTTAACATTTGAATGGTTCTCTTCTGAAGGGCCTCAAGTCAAAACTCCAGGGTGCTATTGGTGATGCAAGTTCATTACTTGACTTTCACCACTTGATTGGAAGCTTGGTACTCATTCAGGTAACTATTTAACCAGTTCCATCCATGTAGTAGTAAGAAACTCTTGTTGGTGAAGCTTATAGCGTCTGGTGTGATGGGAAAGTAACACTTGGTTGGTAGTGAAGTCATTTTACTGTTAATTGCAAAACCCTTTTACAGTATATCTTAGTTTGTAATATGAAATATTTCTCCATATCTTCCTGTTGATGCAGGATCAAGCTACTAATGTTGATGTTTATCTTGGAGATGCTGTTGGAGCTTTTCATTCTATCAAGGTAGGTGCTATGGTACTCAGTATAACTGGTAATATTACAGCATATTTTCTATCCCAGAAGTAGTTATTATTTCAATTTTTATCTGTGGGAATCGGAATTATGGTACAGAAGTTATCTTGTTAATATTTGGATTGATGTAATGAGTTATTTTCAGGCTCTGAGCCAGAGCGATGGAAGGTGGCGCTACACTTCGAACAATCCTGAGTCCAGTACCTTTGCTGCCGGTAATGATCATTAAGATATTTCTCAACCACAATGTGTGCCGAATATATAAGCTTTGTCGCATCACTAAATTTAAGTCTTAGCGAGATGATGTTCACGCGTCTATGCAAATATGATAATCAGTTAATTACTCATTTGGATGAGCATATCATGCAAATGCAGGAATAGCTTTTGAAGCACTAGCTGGAGTTATTTCATTGGCGCCTTCAGAGATCGATCAGTCTTTGGTAATTCTGAATTTTACTGTACTTTCTAGATAGAAGTTTCGGTTGGTTTATAATCCCGATACTATTTTTTTGTATTTTTCTTTTCTTTTTGGTGTAGCCTAATTTGATACTCTTAATTTTATAATTTTCATTGTCTGTGTGTTGACTTCCTCTTCGTTTCCGGGTTCTGTTTCTTATTCTTATATATTTCTCAATGTATCATTGACAGGTTGCTAAGGTGAAGAGTGATGTACTGAAACTTTTTGACAGCATTGAGAAATATGGTATGTTGAACTTTTGATGCTTTTTTCTCCTATCAGCAACATTTCTTCACATATTGAGTATTTTTGTCCTTGTGTCTCTCCAAGGCACGTGTTACTTAGTCTTCCTGATGATTTATAATTTACCTCTTTTCTCCTGCATATAACTTAATGGATCTAGTTTTTAGTTATGGTGCACTTCTTAGCGCCTGCACAGGCACTGCAATTGCTTCAAGTATGATGAGGAGAACCTGTTGCATCATTTCCCCAGTCTTTGTGTTTTGACTGATGTCTTTCACCTTGGCTTTGGACATTAACCGTGGATCCTTATTCGTGATTGATGATGTACATAATGGTTTTGATTATTCTCTTTGGTCATGATCTGTAATCCTTATTGCTAGTGATACTCATTCTGCTCTATTGCTATTGACGCTCCTCCAATATAGTGCATTGGTCTCTATTTCTATTAGAACCATATGGTCTTTATCATTATTCTTTCTCATGGCATATGATGCAACTTATGTAGATGATGGAACCTACTACTTCGACGAGAAAGTTGTTGATGCACGTGAACATCAAGGTCCACTGTCGGCTACCTCTTCAGTTGTTCGAGGGCTGACATCATTTGCTGCTGTGACTTCTGGATCTTTAAACGTGGGTGGAGCATCCTCGATGATATATGCTCTGCTCTGTTTCTTTCTCTTTGCACGCCTTTTAGTGATTTCATGTTCTGTTTGCAGGTCCCAGGGGATAAAATTTTGGGCCTGGCTAAATTCTTCTTAGGCATCGGAATTCCTGGCGATGTCCGAGACTTTTTCAACCAAATCGACTCATTGGCTTGCTTGGAAAGTAATAGGCAAGTACATTGTCAATAGTGTTTGATGTGTTATGTCAAACATGGCTCCCTATCTGTGCGATGAATCAGATTTTTGCTATCAAGCATGGGATATAATTGTATGTGTATGTCTGTTTCTATTCTTGTATTTTTGAAGCAAAAAAAATGAGGAATTTAGTATAGGTGTGTGAAGAAGAATGAATTTACAGAAGGAACCTTGTTGTTTTTGATATTTCATAAAAGAGAAAACTGAAACACAGCTCCATAATGTCTCAAACTTGTTCCCATGTGCAGGGTTGCCATCCCACTGATTTTATCGCTTCCATCAACTGTGCTTTCACTGACAAAGAAAGATGTGCTCAAGGTATATTAAACTAAAGTAAATGCATGCAATGGTAGTTTAGACTTGTAATAATAGTTAGCTTCTTGATATCTTCTAAATTTCACGTGGATTGAATTCATTGTCAATATTGTCTCTTCCTTGTTCTGTTTTTTATATATGCATAACATGTATCATGCACCCAATATGCCAGATCTCCCATCACCATTTGTTTGCATGTGATTAAGGCAGTCCTATCTCATACTTTGCATACTATACAATGTCAATATAGTGTTCAACTCCATAAGTTTTACGATAAATTAATTCATTCATAAATTTTATGTTCATCTTGACTCTTCGGTTGTATTGAACAGAATAGTACTGTTCTGGACTCTTCATTTTAGTACAGTTTAGCTCATACCATTCTATGCTTAAAATAGGTCAAGGTGAATACTGTGCTTGGTTCTAGTGCCCCTGCTCTAACAGTGAAGCTCACACGAGTTGTCAGTTCTGGTTCAAAGACTACATCTATAATTGAGAGTGAGGTACAGTAATGATTCATGTATTATGTTTGGTTCTATTGTCTCCACATATTCTGGCCTTGCTATTTTCTGATTCGGTATATTGTATGTATTCCTTCATGATAGTTGTTGTTTCTGTTACTTAGGAACTCAAGTTCGATGCCGACAATGCATTTTATTATTTGGATGTTCTGTCAAAGGGTGTTGATGTTGGGAAATACATGTTTGTTTTTGAGGTAATCATGTTGCTATTTGGTCAAATAAATGAAGTTGATCTGAATGTCAATGCATAACATCACTAACTATTTTATAGATAACGCTTCCCGAATCTGATGATAACAAAGTTTTCACAACTGGAGGCCCAGCTCAAGTACCAATTTTTGTCACAGGGGCCATCAAAATTGATAATGCAGAAATCACTGTACTAGATAGTGATCTTGGGAGCATAGAATCTCAGAAAAAGTACGTGTACTTTATTTCCCAGCTTTGCTTTCTTGTTTACTGTTATACTATATTACTATCCCTATCAATGCTTATCTCATTGATTGGATCTTGGATGCTTGTCAAAGTAAGACCTGTCTGCTTGATTTTTTGCTCTGAAGGAAAACATATGCATGTTTTGATTGTGACTGACATAATTTAAATGAATTGTGGTAACTTCAATGTTTCAGTTATTTTTATGAGTGGCTAACAGCTCTGTGATATGTTTTTCCTTTCCATTCTACCTGGACTTTGATAAAGTACATAACTTAATTGTCTATGTTTTATTGTTACTCTACCTCTTCGTTCCAACTCAGGCTAGATTTATCTGGAGCAAATGCCGTGTCATTATCAGCCAACCACCTACAAAAACTGAGGCTATCCTTTCAGTTAACCTCTCCGCTCGAGCATGCTTTTAAGCCACATCAGGTTTGCAACCCTTTTTTTGCCTCCTAGATGATATTCTTTCACAAGGTAAAATAACTAATCTGTTCCTCTGCAGGCATTTCTGAAATTGAGACATGAGACCAAGGTGGAGCATATCTTTGTGGTGGGAAGTTCTGGAAAACAGTTTGAAATAATTCTAGTTAAGTTTCACCTATTACATCTATTTAATTCAATCTTGTGCTTGTACTTTAATTCTAATTTTGGTCGATTAAAATCATTTTGTATGGTGAGTGCATCTACAAGTGTTTCCTATGTGGAAATAGAGATGCATAAGGCAACTTAAAAGATTTAGTTATTTAACCCTTGTTTGAGTGTCATGGATCTTATGTTTTCCATTTGTGTCGTAGGATTTTCTTGGACTGGTTGAGAAGTTTTTCTATCTCTCAGGGGTATATGATATCCAGCTAACTGTAGGTGATGCTGTCATGGTAAGCATAACTACTACTACTACTTCTAGTTTATTTTGTCCTCTTAGCTCAAGCTATTATTTTCAAAAGTGTGCAAATTGAGCAATTAGAGTTCCTTTTCAGGAAAACTCTTTCTTCAAAGATATCGGCCAAGTTGAATTAGACTTACCAGAAGCACCTGAGAAGGCCCCACGCCCTCCTGCTCAGCCTGTTGATGTTTACTCAAGATATGGGCCCAAAGCTGAGATAACCCACATTTTCAGGGTTCCAGAAAAACTCCCACCAAAGGAGTTGTCCCTTGCCTTTTTGGGCCTTTTATTTTTGCCATTCATCGGATTCGTGATTGGGGTGAGTCTGACCAATATTTTCTTAACATGTATTGTTTTAGCCCAAGAATTTTCACATTCCACTAGGGTGTTTTTAACTTTTTCCTCTTGTAGTATTTAAACTCACATTTTCATGTTTGGGTTGGTGCCTGATGTTTTGGCACTGTGCTTTGAACTTCAATCGGCATATCCAGACGGAATAGGTTGTTTTTAAAAACAAATGAAATAGATGACTTATAGATCCAATGGCTATTTTCGCTATAGCCGTCTTGGGGAACCATTGACGGCGTCTTTGAGCTTACAAAGTATTCTCTGAAAGGTTGATGGTCTGAAGTCCACATGATCTGTTATGCTGGGAAATGGGGATCTAGTGTACCAATGAAAAAAAGTAGACTTTGAAGGCCATGATTTTTGTTTTTCTTGTAGTTTATCTATGCATTTTTCTTCAGGAGTATCTCAGTTTTCAATCCAGACTAATTTACTTTACTTTGTGGTCTTTGTTATATGTTAACTTGTATTTGTTTATTATATGTTTTTAATAGTTATTACGTTTGGGAGTGAATATGAAGAGCTTCCCTACGTCAGCTGTACCTGCAACATTTGCTGGCCTCTTCCATTTAGGAATTGCTGCAGTTCTGCTACTTTATGTTCTGTTCTGGGTGAAGGTTAGTACATCACCTTCTGCTTTCTCTTTATTTGACAACTGCTGCTAGTTTTGTGATCTGAGCAAGCATCACTTCTCTATTGCATTGTTGGTTCTGTTGCTCCCCACTATTAGTGTCAAATTGACATATGCAATTCCTTAAGGCGTAGTATTCTTAGTTTTTGACTGACAAGAACAATCAAGTCAAATGGATCCACTTAATGTTCTTGCTAATCTTGTGCAGCTGGATCTGTTCACCACCTTGAAAGCACTCGGTTTCTTGGGAGCATTCCTGATGTTTGTTGGACACAGAACCCTTTCCCACCTGGCATCCACGTCTTCCAAGCTGAAATCTGCTTGAGGAAAAAAAGCTGTAATCTTATTTTATCACCATTGTCAAATGGATCTTTAATTTAAAAAATGATGATTGTCATTCTGAACAGTAGTAGGTTGGACATTTGATTCAGTTTTGTAGGGACTTTTTTTCAGCAAGTGATGTTAGACCAGTTACTACAGAGTTTTTAGCACGATTGAAGTTATAAGCTAAAATTTTACATTCCTAGTCGTTACCAATAAGAGCAATCCATTAGTTATCAAAGAAGGAGCTTCCTAAACTCATGTGTGTTTGCTGCCTTGAGTCTATAACGTATATGTTGGTTTACGCCATTGTTTGTCTTTGAGCGTGATGTTTCATGCAATCAATCCCAATGCCAAATCATATGAACCAGTTTAGTTAGAATTTCATCATCAACCCAGTAATCATGTACTAACACGTGATCTGAGATTCTCATCCATCCGTCTAAATGATACAGCAACTTGTAAATTGTAATGGAAGTTTCTTTGTGACAAAACATGATAAGTAGTACCCTTATTATTGGCAAACTTTTTGTTCCCATCATAATATGCCAAAACATTTGGTTGGGACACCTGGGCAGTGTGATTCTGGTTGATGGTGACTGCGGGAAAAATGATGCATTGCTACTATCCATTCAACCTAATTAGGGTTAGTTATTGATTATTGACTCGTGTTTACTCGTATTATCTTAATTGAATGTGAAGTGTCTAATTATGTTTAAATGATGCATTGCTGTTTGTATAGTGAAGAACGTGGATTGTTCTGAATATACATATCCAATAGCTTCTAAACTTGCCAATTTAGAGATTTGAGAGCCATTATCGTGTTCTTTGGGAGCACTTGGTTGGTGGTTGGCAAATCGATTTCACTTTTTTTTCTGTTAAGATTCTAATGGTTTTGTTGGTGGCTTTCAACTTTTATGCTGTTGATGTTTTTTCTTTCGCTTGTATATGCTACACACCTGTATTTTGAAAACCCACTCAAGTTAAGACAATCTTTAGAGATACTACATATTTTGTTTAGTTTTGTTCTATTTTATCACAATGTTAAAAAAAATATTTATTTATTTTTTACTATTTTCGAATACAATGGATGTATTTTGCAAATAAGTCCATGGACTGTTCAAATGTGGTATTTTTTTTTTACGCTTCTGATAATTTTCAAATTGGAAAGTTCTATTCTAACTCTTAATCTTATCTTCAATCCGTGGTAATCCTAACTCTATCTTATCCCATCTTACATTTGCTTCTAAGAAACTAAGATTTGAACATTAGATATTATTTTGATGTTCGTGTTGATCGATTGGATTAATTTAAAATCACGTCTTACAGTAAAATTTATTTGTTCACTGATTGGTTGATTCAATCCGAATTCTTGCAACAATGAGTCAGAGCTGTGAATCCAGATGGATAATCATTCCTCATTATTAGAAACTCATTTGTGCAAGTTGTGAAGACCATCCTAACACTAATTGACGTATGTTTTTGTCTCTTAATCCACAATCATCTCTGCATTATATTTTAATCCCTTTCTAGATTAAGCTAATCCCATTCCCATGAGATAATTGATTGTCCTGTCATCATTGAGACCCATGAAATGAGTAACCGTAAACACTATCGTATAGGATAAGATATCCTCACAAAATCAATTAGTTTCTCTCTTTCCAGTCTCAACCTTAATAATACACATTCAAGTTATACTTTTTAGAGCATTTTGGTAACGTGTTGGGTTGGTACTCGACATCTTTTTACACGAGTCATCTTTCATGTTATATTTGTTTTTAGTTCGTATAAATACCAAAGAAAATACGTGTATTACGACCGTTCACAATGGATTGTGGAGATCGATTCGGCGTCGAAGTGGAGAAAAAAATGGGATTTGCTGGCGTGTCGCTTCCAATTTTCTCTCTACTCTCAGCCTGCAGATTCATCGACATCTATTCGTTCTTTTCTATATCTCTCTCCTCCCTCACTGATTCTCTCTCCTCCTCCCTCAACGAATCTTCTCTTTACACGTGTAGATTCGACCCACCGAATCCAACCCTCCATTACAAAATCCATTGAATCCGATCCTACTTTTTTGGTTTCTTTTCCGACGTTGAATCCATCTCCACAATTGTCTCCATTGCGTATGGTCTAATGTATAAAAGCAACCCGTGAGAAATTTTAGACTTATCATTGAAGAGTTATGACCAGTATCTATTAAAATGAGAAAACCCATCAACTAGAGATAAAGCCCTGTAGCATCTCAACGCTCCAGACCTCTCCTACGACACCAGATCAAACGGCTCAAAATCAGGTTAACATGTAACAGGTTAAGCCGCATGGCACATGCATTGACAGGCACAAACCTCCTTAAAATAAAACAAAAGCCAAATTACATTTCACTATCATGGATTTAGATTTTCATTAGTTCACTATCATATATTGAAAATCATATATCAATTTATTAAATGAAGTTTCATTCGTGTGCTGATAGGTAATGTTTACAAGAAATGTCAAAAATATCGGTATTTCAAAAAAATTAAAAGGGTTTAATCATCATGATGTCACCCTTTTCCTTCCTTGAAAACCTATGACGCGATATTTGGTTCCGCTCAGGTGAGGGATGTTGTCGAAGCGCTCTTTGCAAGGGATCGAGATTTTTTCTTTAATAACGTTTTGTTTCTGTGTCAAACCAAAATCAGATCGGAAGGATAAATGGTTTGATATCGTTCTAGATCTCCACGCCTCCGACAATTATAGCAATTCGGTAGAAAATAGGGATGGAAAAATGACCCAACGCTGACGGGACCTGTCCTCTCCCAAGTCGGGGCCGGGAATGGGGCATTGACGGGGATGTTGAAGTAACACTCGGCCGAGCCAACAATCAACTTTTTCAAAGGCGTGGCCATGTGGCACCGAACAAGTTGAGTTTGCAAGTTTTCTCACTGACAGCATCCCTCGCTACTCGTGTCCATGTTTGTGGTCACGTGAGTATGTGATTTCGGCCACGTGGATAGTTCATATTGGAGGTGACTAGACATGACCAATATTTGACTCGTATTGAATTGATCAACTTAGAGAGGGTTTAACTTATGGGAGTAAACTTAATTAGTGAAAATGGACACTTCTGAAAGAAATCCAAATTATTAAAAGGAACCACAAGAAAGTTAAGCCGTCACTCATTCCCCAACAAAACAATTACACCACACATAAAAAAAAAACTCTTTACCGTTTATTGAATTAATAATAATAATAATAAATTTTATTCAATATTCATATTATCTTTTATTTATATATTATTTTCTCTTTGATAAAAAAATTAGTAATAATTTTGTTTGGTCAAGGTGGTGTCATTTAATGGGTCGCCCCACTTGTGCTATGTTTAGATTAATCTTTATTTGAGTTATATGAGAATCATAGCTGAATTCTTTTCCTCGTTAACTTCAATGATTAATTAAGTTAATTCAATATTGTTATACAATAATATGAACTCGTTTGTTAATTATGGTTTTATTTAACATGTTGGATTAGGCTTTTTGAATGAGATTTAAGTTTAATATAAATATTGATTATATAATAACTTGATTGAAATTCTTTTCAACATATTCACCGATTAATTATTTTTCCTCTTTTGTGAAGATAATTTAACATACGGTTCAACTATACGTACAATTTAATTTATTTCAGCGACATTTTCATATACCATCTTTTCATGCATTTGTCAGCATACAAGTACAAAAATACACAACTAACCCATGAGAATACATAAGGTAATGGATGAGGACGATAATCAATATGATGTTACGAGGATAAGGTGCTCCAATAATTTTATGCAATTTATTTTCCTAAATGAGATGAAATAAAATTGAGGAGCATCCATTATTTGTACAATCCAAATCAATTTGTTCCTGAATGTCCACGTACATCTTAATGTGGAAAATGACTTACCATCTAAATTGACTAAACACAAACCCCACAAGTAACCTTACAAACAGCTCATTATTAAGGAAATTGGGAGGGTATTGGTGTAATTTAACATCAAAACACATGTCTCATGTAGGTCAGATCAATTCATGAAGAGAGGGAAAATTAGGTTACATTACTAATTGATTAATATAGTCCAATGTTGAAGTCTACCTCAGTCATGATATATAATCTCAAGTCTAATTGCAATTATTATCATCACATGATTACATCCCTTGTGACAAACAATTACATCAAAATCAAGGAATTTATTTAGATGAGTGTACAAAAATGGATGGTGAGGGCCCTTGTGGGCCCACTATATGAGGGTCCCACCAAATTATTTCTTATATTTGTGATCAACAATTGATTTGAGGAGATGGGTATGTGATGGGACCATAGACAAAGACTGTGTTCATGATTGAATTACATAATTAATAATTAATAATTTTATGTCTTGATGACAAGATGGTTGTTATAAAGAACCTCCATAAACATTCTTATATTATTCTATGAGTCGTAATTAGGTTGCATAGATCATGGAAAAGACAGTTAACACACTTTGACTGTGGATGCCTGGATGGTTGAATTGGTTGGAATCATGGGTCGAAAATTTGGTCGATTCTGGTAGACGATTTGTAACAAAACCGTTAAATGTAACCGTGAAAATATGAATATGGTTGTACTAAATCTAGTAAAGCCATACTTAGCGTCAATGAAATCGTTAACGTAAAAAAAAAAGATACTCATGGATCCCAATAAAACACATTGTTATTATTTTTTCGCCGACAAACGTTATATTAGATACCACTGTGGATGGTCTAAAAATATGATATTTTATTGTATAATTAAAATTTAAATATTTTTATATCAAATAATTCTTAAAATATTTCACGACAAGAATTTACATCTAAATCCCATATCATATTAATGTGTCTAACTCTATAAATACATTAATTATTAATAATGTAATTGTTTAGTAATAAAAGAAATAAAAAGGGGTGTTTTGGATGTACCACTAATTATATAATTTGGATGTAGACCATAATGGTGCCATCAAAATCAAATGAATGTTGCTCTTTAATATTATTACATGTGAAGATAACTTGTGAGTTTGGCTATTCTTGAAACTTCCTTCTATAAACATTCACACACATACCCATTGTTCTTAATTATTGTAGGAACAAAATTATAATTGTGATGACCACCAATCCCTTTAAACCCAAATCCCACCTATATATATACTCAACAAACCTTATATTCCTCACATGATACTTCACATCTCTAACACACACACAAAAGAGAAATCAAACTGTTTTATTTCCTCCCCTTTCTTTTCATTTCTCTTCTTTGTGAGCAATAGAGAGAAGTAGATACAATCAAGATGATGGGTCTAAGAGATATTGGAGCAACACTCCCACCAGGGTTTAGGTTTTATCCAAGTGATGAAGAGTTGGTGATCCATTACCTCTTCAAAAAGATTGCTAATGATCATCAAGTTTTGAAGGGCACTCTGGTGGACATTGACTTGCATACTTGTGAGCCATGGCAACTTCCTGGTAATTTTTAGATTTCGTGCACAAAAAAACAGATAAATGTTTGAGTTTCGTGTTTCAAACCGTTTTATTTATGATTGTCTAGAATATTCAATTTTAAAAGTATTAACCCAAGACAAATTAATGATTTGTGAAATATTGATCGAGCGTAATAACTATATTTAATCTGGTTTTAAATAAAACAATACTTAATAATTTCATTTCTTATAGCTTCTAAAACCATATGATTTTTTTTTTAAGGAGGCAAACATGTTTGGTGTAATATATAGGTACCCGAAAGAACAAACACACATTTGTCTGTCTTGTAATAAATAAAGTATAGAGATCATCAAGAACTCTTTCTTGTCTTGATTAATTCTTAATTATTAGTATTATTATTGTATAAAGTGGTGCTTATCTAATTAGTAATATATAACTTTAATTTCTCTATCTATTATATTTATTTTTATAATAATTAAATACCTTTTTTTAATGTTGGAAGACGTGGCAGAATTGCCATATTGAACACCATCATCTTTATCACATGAGGAATGTTTAGTCATCTCAAGAAAAGAAAATTCATAAACATTACTTTATTATTCACTTTCATCAACAATATGGTTTTTTGTCTTTACAATCATAATAGGGAAGTTAGAAAAGGTTGAAGAACTATTCTACATATATGTATCATGTATGTGTGTCCCGTGTCTTTCGTAATAATTGACCCATAAAATAATATTAGTGTACGATAATTATTGTGAATCATAAATAGCAATGTGATTTGAAGTGTCTTTACATATATGTGGTGTATTGAAGCTAAATAGAGATATTTTTTTGTATAATCAAGTTGATATTAATTACATCATCATATCATTTAGATGAACTTAATTATTTATTTTAAAATTTAACCATTTTGTTTCTGGTGGATGATCCGTTATGAGTCCGTGTCTTCGAGTGTTTTTTTAATATATTGATTCCGATTACGGTTAAAAAATGACCATTTTCTGATATATAAATCCAATGTTAAAATGAAAATTAATAACTATTTAGATCATATTTATCAATTGGTTTAAGTTTTAAAAAAATCATTAATACTATGAATTTGCATTACACATACAAAATTTTGAATTTACTATTATAACCATATTGTTCGTTGTATCCGTTTGATCTAATGACTCAAACGGGTTCTTAATTTTCATGTCATTGTGTATCTATGTCGACACACTAATATCAGTCGACTTAAATTATATTTTTCATGCTTATTTGACTAACTATATATATGTGATATGGATTTTGTGTGTATAGAGGTGGCTAAGCTGAATGCATCGGAATGGTACTTCTTCAGCTTCCGTGACCGGAAATACGCGACGGGGTATCGTACCAACAGGGCCACGACAACCGGGTATTGGAAGGCGACAGGGAAGGATCGGACGGTGCACGACCCAACGACAAAAGAGATCATTGGGATGAGGAAGACGCTAGTGTTTTACATGAACAGAGCCCCAAATGGTACCAAGACTGGTTGGATCATGCACGAGTTTCGTTTGGAGTCCCCAAACATACCTCCTAAGGTCTCTTTATAACACATGCATGTGTTTATAACATTACGTTACATAATATGAAGTTATAATTAGCTCTTCAACGATCAGTTTAAACTGTTAGTTGAAACGATCATTTAATACGTTCTACTTTCTTCGACATCGCAGGAAGATTGGGTGTTGTGTAGAGTGTTTCACAAGGGCAAAGGATCAGAAGACATCAACACAAGTCCCAACAAAACGAGCCCACAAATGATGCATCATGGGACTAATGTTGTTCCTACTCCACCTGGTCATCATGAAACTCACGACCACAACAATGTCATGCCTTTTGAGTATCACCAAAACCAGAGCTCACTGCTCAGCCTTCTCCACTTCTCTAATGATCAAACCCTAATTACTGAGAGCACCAAGCCTCATCGTGAAGATGGTGATGATGATTATGGGTTCTTGTGGGATATGAGTTTGGAAAAGGGGAGCTTATGGGAGGAGGAGATGAAACCTTATGATCATCATATGGTTGACAGCAACATGGTTTTCATCTAAAACACACAAACCCTAAATTCATTGACAATGTGTGTGTAGAAATGTGTTGCTTAGCTTAACTAGGTATGGCTAGAGTTAATGATGTGGGTTCTTGTGCATGTTTGATTCAATTAATGTCAGGTACCATGTAATTATGTGCATTTGTATATAAATTCATCAAGTCAGTTCATTTTATACTACTATTATTATACGTAGTCTTTGTACTTTGAATATCATTATTGTTAATAATTAGTTGACCGACGGATCATATCTGTTGCCTAAGTAAACATATTTTTTGTCATAAATTTTGACTGACGGATCTATATTTAAGCAGGACCAGCCTATATCATAATCCTTATTCGTATCAATAAAAATGAAAAGAGAGACACTATTGTATAGTTTTAACACAATTGTATTTGTAAAGATAATCAAAACTCTTGTCCATTGGTTCGATCCAAAGAGCCTACTAATTAATGAAACATAACCATCTTAGCAGACAAAAACTAGCCAGACAAAGAAGATTAGAACAAATTGATTGCTAAATAGAAGTTTTGTGTTATAACGAGGTGATGGACCCCATCCGTTCCTTATCCAAGAAATGATGGCGGGGGAGGGGGAGGCTCTTTTTTGCCTATATCAAGGCATCATTCATGTATTGCAAAATGTTTTTTTTTTTGGATTGAAGAAACTTGGTTCATGAGCTTTGAGTTGCAAGGGCTTAAGAGCATAAGCAATGTGTCGGCGTATGTTTGGTGTAGGGGTTTCGGCGTTGTCGCAATGCATCGGTCGGCGTAGGCGCAATAGTATAGCGACGCAGTTTCTTACGTCGAACTGTTGAGTCGAGCATGCAACGCAATCGCTGGTCGAAGGAGAAATGGTAAGTCAATCCACCAATATGTCGTTGTCACGTGTCTTTTCCGATTTATTACTTTACCCGTCCAAAAATTCTGATTTTAACCCGTATAAATACTCACCCCTCTCTAAGTATTTTTACACACCAATTTCATCTATTCTCCGCATATTCCTACCATTTTCTACTCCATATTTCTCCCAAAAAAATTCATGGTTGACTCGTACTATTCATACCACGATGACCTCGTTGACATCGAGCCGGAAGATCAAAGCCAACTTCACGAGAAGATTTAACTTTTAGACTCTCTCATCAACATGTCCGAGCCTAATAATCTTTCCCTACCCATCCTACCCACAAGCAATGAAAACTCGATCAAGGAGAGCAAAAAGTACCGTCAAGCTGAGGGTCAAATGGAACATTGTGGAGGAAGAACGTGTATGCCGAGCATGGGTCAACAACTCTACCGATATCATTGGTGGGAAGAAGAAGAGGACGGTGCAGTAATGGATTTTTAACCACGATGAGGTGCTAACCATGAGGGACCCAACCGACCTGATACGTGAATGGAAGAATGGCAAAGACCATTGACAGCACATGAACACCAAGGTCATCAAGTTCCATGGCCATTACACCCAACTTTCCAACATGTAAAAAAGTGATCACTTCAAGGACCAACTAGTTGAGGAAGCAGAAACAAATACCAAGTGAAGGAGAAAGTGGATTTCACTCACAAACACTACTATAAGATTTTAAGGGGGAACCCAAAGTAGAAGGCCTAGTTTTTCCCGTCTCACCTGCCCTTACACCAACACAAAGAAAATGTCAAAAGCGAAGCAAGAAAACGAATAAGGTTTGAGGAGGAAAGCTCCTCCACGCCAAACGAGTCTGGCCTGAACACGCCAATCGATCCCGAGATGACCTTCGTTCGAAAAGTCTGTCTTGAAAGGAAAAAAAAGGCGAAGGCGAGACTGAAGAACAAAGCACGGTTGATCAAAATGCTACTTAAAGCATGGTTGATCAAAATGATAAAAAGGAAGTAGTTAGAAATGAAGGTTGAGCACACCAAATATGTTTGGGGTATATACAACTTTGCTTTAGAAAGGGACACCTCCATCAGGATTTTTTCGGGAGAGACACATTACATGCATGCGAGGAGGTATTAAATTCTCTCGCACATTATCACGAGGTGCACGTGTTATATTTTTTGTTTCAGGATGGTGTTAGGTTTTGCTTTGGAGTGCTCTTTGTTTTCCGGGTTAGATTCGTATTGATTTTTCAGTTTTATGCCTTGATCTTCATCTCCGATTCTTTCGTTGCGGTTTGGATTGGGAGTTGATGTAGTGTTCTTTTTTAGGATGTTTAGGCTTATCTTGTGTTTCAAATTATCTGTTTTGTCTTTCTTTTTCTTGCTCTTAGATTTGTATCCCTTATATTATTATACTCATGATTTCTGTAGCTAAAAATCAGTATTTGGTCTGCCTTATTCAATCTCTGAATATGTGAGATTTATAATACTTGCTTTACATATCAAAAAAAGGATGGTGTTAGGTTTATAGGTGTCTCACATATTCACTTAATAAGGGTACTTTTAATTTTTTGCAAAAAAGGAAAAAAAATAACCCAACATATAGATTTACGGTCGAAAAATAATTCACCGTTCATTTTTACGATAAAAATAAGGGATAATGTTACTTCCGCACCTATCTCCACCTGTGTTTTTGAGTTCCTAACCTATGTCACCTTTTCGTTACAATTCCTAACATATCGATAGTTGCATTTTACAGAAACTA
>JAYMTN010000411.1:0-16964 GCA_036897425.1 Erodium trifolium
GTGGCTCCACCAAAACCGGTTCATTATCACCTCAATCTCCTTAATGATTCCATCAGGGATCTTGTAAACCCCCATTGTATATGTCGGTAAAGCCTGAATCACTGCCTTAAGAAGAATCTCCTTCCCCGCTTTGCTTAACAGAAGCTCATCCCATCCTTATAGCCTCCTCACTATCCGGTCCATGACAAAGGCAAAGCTGGTCGATCTCTTCCTCTCTATAATCGAAGGTAACCCCAGGTACAACCCTGTATCCTCCACCACCCTCATACCCAACGCCTCTTTTATGTCCTCACGTGTGGACTGGATGACGTTCGGACTAAACATCACCGACAATTTTTCTAGGTTCATCTTCTGCCCGGAGGCCAATTCATACCGACCCAAAATCTGCCTCCATGCCCCTGCTTCTGCTACCGAAGCTCCTGAGAATAAGAAGTTGTCGTCAGCAAAAAATAAATGTGTTATTGATGGAGCTCCTCTTGCAATTCTTCCACCACATAATTTGTTCTCCGCTTCACCTTCGTGAATTAGCCTTGACAGACCTTCCGCGCAAATTATAAAAAGGTATGGTGACAGGGGATCTCCCTGTCTCAGTCCTCTCTCCACTGTCAACGGACCTACCCTCATCCCTTCGGTGGCTACCCAAATTCGTGCCGTTCGTACGCACTCCATGGTAAGTTCTATCCAATTCGGGTGAAACCCCATTCGGTTCATGACTCTCTCCAAATAGCCCCATTCAATTCTATCATAAGCTTTGCTCATGTCCAATTTTAATGCCATGAGACCCTTGTTCCCTCTTTTCCTGCTTCTCAAATGGTGAATCATCTCTCCGGAAATAATAACATTATCAGTAATCAGTCTCCCATCCAAGAAAGCACTCTGAGATTCCGATATTACCTTATGTAAGACTTGCTTCATTCTATTCACCATAATCTTCGTAATCACCTTATACAGGACAGTACACAGCGCAATAGGACGAAAGTCCACAAGGCTCTCCGGGCGCTTAGACTTCGGAATCAGAACTAAATTAGTATCATTTAATTTTCTTGGAAGCTTCCTGCTCCGAAACACCTCCTCCACCATTCGGAAAACCCCCTCTCCCACCGTGCTCCAATACGTCTGAAAGTATCCTGGATTAAAACCGTCAGGTCCCGGTGCCTTCAACGGTTCCATGCTAAATATTGCGTTATGCACTTCTCTTCTTGTTACCCGCTTCAATAGAGCCTCATTGTCCTCCTCCAACAAGGTCCTTGGTATCAATTCACTGACTGTGCCTCCGTTACCATCTCCCGCTTTAAAAAGTTGGTTATAGTGATCCATAATTTCCTTGCTCAAACCATTCTCCCACGAGACCCAACTCTCGTCTCCTGTCCTTAGTCTCTTTATTCGGTTTCTCCTCCTACGCGATGACGCTTTAGCATGGAAATATCTTGAGTTTAGATCCCCGCCTTTCAGCCAAAATTGTTTAGCTCTTTGTTTCCAAACCAGGTTCTTCTTTCTTAACAACATATTTAATTGACCCCTCGTGGCCCTGATCTGCTCCCCTCGGTTTGGATTGCTCGGACCTAATAAAGCATTCATCTCATTTTGTAATGACCTTATCTCGTTGTCCAGCTCTCTATATTGGGTTCTCGCCCATTATGATAAAGTTGTTGCAATTAATTTGTTCCTTTCATGTACTGATTTCTCACTATTATTGTCCCACACCTCTTTGATTATTCTTCCGCATTCTTCTTCACTTGCCCAGCACTGGTCAAATCTGAACCTTCTCTTCCACCTCTCCGCCTGTTCCACAGTCCCCCTGAATATTATAGGTGCATGATCCGATGTAGATAACCCTCCATATGTCAAACTTGACTCCGGAAATAGTTCTCTCCATGGATTGTTAATTAAAGCTCTGTCTAGTTGGGTTTCCAGTCCCCCTCTCGTGTGTCTGTTTTGCTCCCAGGTGAACCTGTGACCTTCTATCTCCACATCCCTCAGTCCACAATCCTCCACTGCTTCCCTGAAACCCGTGATCAGGTTTGAAGGGTACGGCTCCCCTCCCCTCGTATCTTCCTCCCCCATCACGTTATTCAGATCACCAAAAACCAACCAAGGCTCAGTACCACCCAAATCAGCCAATCTTCGCATGAGGCACCACGTTTGATATCTACGTTCTCGTCTTGGTTCCCCGTACATGCCTGTCACCCTTACTTCATGTCCCTCTCCTATGGTCATCATCATATCTATATGATTTTTGTCAAAGGTTCTTAGAGTATCCACATCCCTAGCATTACCTTAGCACTATCTAAGGAGAGAAAAACTATTGCCACTTAGGAAAGAGATACTATTTTTTGGTGATGCTTAACTTTTAGTCCACAATGGAGCAATGCTAAACTAAAGCTAAACTTATTAATTTATTTCATTATTTTTATTATGTGATCTACTAATTTATTTTGTTATTGAAATTTTTCTTGAACAAATTATATATATATAATAAATATTTGGTTGATTTAATAAATATGAAAATAAAATTATTACTATCAAGAGTATGGAAATAGAAATAATATGATAAAAAATATGACAATATAATTAATATGATAAAAAATATTTTAGAAATCTGATTTTTAAAGAACCAGATTCATTAAAATTAAATATATATGAATTTATTAGTTAAAAAACAATACATAATCAGGAGTCAAGACTAAATTAATGTGATTTATAAAAAATGTCTATCAAAACATAAATAAATTTCGAAATTTAAAAAAGGGTATAAATTAAATGCTCATAAACGCATCTGCATCGACCACTTCCGAAATTTAGTAAAAGAGAAAAAAAAAATAGTTAACAATCTATTGCCACGTGTGCTACTAAAACATATTCATCATTACGTATTATTATTTATCTAATATAATAAAGCAAATTAATGATCCAGGCGGTACCGGTTCATGAAGCTGTACCGGGCCCGTACCGTTACCTTACCGTTGGGTCTTGCAGCCCAAGCATTACACTGCCATTAGTTACGCGCTGGTTTAGCACCGTACGGATGTGGATGCTCTTAGTCTCCCCTCCTCCTTATGTCTCTATAGCATAGCCAGTCCTCCACTAGCTCCCCTCGGTTTAACCACAAACGCACCTTCATAACCCACATTCCTCTTTATCTTTTGAATCACCTCTCCCCCCACCTTTGTTTCACTTAGGAAAACTAAATCGGGCTTCTTTTGAGTTATATACTCTATAATGAACTGTTCCGCCCAGGGGTTCCCAAGCCCCCGGCAGTTCCATGTAATACATGTAATTTACCTCGCAATTATAAATAGCCTTTTCCATTACATCTAGCCAAACGAGCTACAGAAATTAATGAATTAAGACCTGGCAATAATATATATTCAAGATATCAGTTTCAACCCAGTATTAATTTTGGGACAATATCATTAGCCCATTTTTTCCGGCCAAATATCAGTTATAACCTTCTCTTAATATCGACAGGACCAATATCGAAATATCAGTTATAACCTTCTATTAATCTTGACAGGACTAATATCATTGTAGATACTCTAAATACATTCACCTCACATCCATGAACCGATGGATAAGAATATTTGACGTTCAGAAAATGAAGGCAGAAACTAAAACACCAACGCATCAGGTCAAAGAGAATCAAGTTTCTGGTGAGGCTTTGCACAACAAAGTGACTGCTTCTAATAATTTACAATGCACCAGAGCAAGCAAAAAACACATTCAAGAATCTCCTGGCAATGGCAAGCTCTGCAACGCCACTCAACAACTACATTGCTTTCTGATAAGTTAATGGAGTTCTCTACTGTGTAGTCACGCTTTTGGCAAGGTTCCGAGGCTGGTCTACATTGTGGCCTCTCAGGACAGTCAGATGATATGCCAACAACTGCATCAAGAAATAAAAACTATGTTTAGACCTACACTTGACACATGAATTGCAGAAACATGCTTGATAAGGAAACAGTAATCATGTGCATGGAAGTTATATCATATCATATATTAGTTCTAGGGGTTAATTACATAATAGTTATGGTAAACTATATGCCTTTTGCACTCAATTATCTCTAACTTTAAACTTTTTACATCCAGGTACCTAAACTTCCAAAACAAAATGACGAAAATGCCCTTGACCCTTTTCTCAAAAAAGCATCAATATTGTCTTTTTAATAATTTTACCTCTGAAAGAGTTTTTTTTGCTTCTACTCAGCCGTTCTCTACATCTAACCAAAACTGTTTTTGATGGTTATGAGGACTAGGGTCAAGGGTATTTTTGTCATTTTTCACAGAAAAAAAGAAGAAGAGCAATTTGATCCATTATACTTTGTATTGACCATGGAATGTGCATCTAAATAGTTTAGGAAGAAGTCACCTGTAATGGAACTATATTAAGTACAGGTTGAAGACAATCTTCAACTTGAGGAACTTCGATTGCTCGGCATGTTCCACCAGGACACACAGCGGAAGCATCCCCCTTAGAACATACTACTATTAGGCGACCTTTGCGGGCATGGAGTTGCTGAATGACCGATTTCTGCTTGCTGTCATCAACTCCAAATTTTCAGTGACAAATCTGATTAAAAATCTCATATGACTAGAGTGCTTCAAACTAGAAGAAACCTAACCTGAGGCATGCATCACGGGTAGCGATCACAATAATAGGGAGAGTTTCATCAACTAAAGCCAGAGGACCGTGTTTCATTTCACCAGCAAGTATTCCTTCACTGTGCATAAGTGCCACTTCCTTTACTTTCAAAGCACCCTCCAGAGCTGTTGCATAGTTGTATCCTCTTCCAAATACAAGAAGTGATTGCTCAGCGATCAATTCTCTAGCAAGATCCTTCATCTCCTCGTCAAGCTTCAGAACCTCTCGAACTTTGTCTACACAAAGAACAAGATAAGAAACAGTTATTTGATAATCATTTTTCTAGGAACTTCATCTCTTGATAGAAGGAATATTACATGTTGATAATGTTGGTTATATGCTCTAGGTCAATGTTATGTAATACGTGCACAGACTTTATCATTTGTATACTAATAAAACAGATATTTTTATTATCAGTTCTTTGTTATGATAATCACTTGAATAGTTAACTCTTTACAAAATCATCAAGCATGTGACTTGATAGTAGAACTCTTAGATATTTTTAAAGAGTGACATTCATATATCCCTAGTCTTCACGGTATACTAAAACTAGTATGATGTAGACTGATGATCATGTTTTACTGATCATGCATATGAGATAAGAAATCAAGTCACAGGTATTGTTTGGAGAAATAGTGTTGGATGACTCATTGTGACAATTCTGCATAAAGATTATCATGAGTATTTCTCAATACCGTAGAATGACTTTAAGTCTTTGACCTTGTAATCATCATGAATTCTTTTGTAGGGTCTCGAGTCTTGACACAATCTAATATTATCTTTAATCGGATAATAATAAAAATTGTCGTACTTACTTGGCAAGTCGAATAAACCATCTATTATGGCCTCTCTTCTTGACTGACTGGAGATTGTATCACTTCCAACTGCCAGAGCTAGCATTGCCAAGACTACTATTTGACTTGTATATGCCTGTTGATGATTGAAACAAAACTGTTACCTACAAAACATGTTTGTAACAGAAAAACATTGTCATAAACGATTTCTACCTTGGTACTTGCTACGCCTATCTCAGCACCGGCGTTTATATGAACACCACAGTGTGTCATCCTAGCTATGGCACTGCCAACGGTATTTGTTATGCCAACACATAATGCACCATTTTCTAAAGCATATTCCAGTGCATGCAAAGTATCTGCAGTTTCACCAGATTGACTGACAAAAACTACTGTATCTTCTCTGTATATTGGTCCCTGCCTATCCAATAGATCACTAGCAATTTCCATTGTTACAGGAACACCTGTTTTTCATGAGAAATACACATTCATAAACAAAAAATGCTACTATATGCAAAGTTTAACTGAAAATGAAGAAATCCTTACCAGAAAGTTCTTCCAAGATAGGTCTTGAAGCCAGAGCAGCATTATAGCTTGTACCGCAAGCAATGAAAACAACCCGTCTGCTTCGCCTAATAGTTTTGAGGTGATCCTTCAGTCCACCCAAAAGAACAGACTTGGCTTTGCACGACCCTCCACGTATAAGCCTCCCCCTCATAGTGGTGGTTAAGGATTGAGGCTGTTCATGAATTTCTTTTTGCATATAATGCTCATAACTTCCTTTATTTATTTGCTCAACCTCCATTTGAAGAATGGATAATGCACGCTGAACAGATGCAGGTCTAGAACGAATGCCACCACAATTACTGCTATCGAATTTCAGGATTTGTACACCTCCCTCCTGTGGTGACCAACAAAACAAGTGAGCTTTTCTTATTATTTTCATTTCGCATTACAACTCATATTTTGAAGCTATTAATCAAAGAAGAAAGCATCCAGTGTACTTAATACACAACTCATAAGTAAATTGAAGCTAAGACTAAAGAGATGTACATAAATTGTTTTATGTGGAGTATAAAACCTGCAAGGAATCGTACAGCCCACTCAAGGGAGAAGATGGAGGAAATTTTGAGGAATAGGAAGCTATGGAATGGATCTTTGATACTCTCTCCATTCTAAAACAATAGTACACTTTCTCTCTAAATTTGGTTCTAACACAAGTGTCCACATAGCCTTTTGGTAAGTTAGCTACGGATTAATTCTGCCATGAATGTCCCTATGATAAGTTGACTGACTGACTCCATTTAGTTTGTTAAAGCACATAGGTTATATGGGAAAGTGCAACACCAAATAACTCATACGTCCTCAAAAAAAATAACAACTCATACGCCATTTCTACCATAATGGGAAAGTGGACACTTAATTGAGAAGGGAGTATGTTAGTTTGGTAAGGACAATTAATAAGGTCAATATATGGCTACTTGGTCAACAAGAAAAATAAAGATTTCTACATTTATATCATAGTTTCATTTATTAAAACTTCAATGGGTAAAGCATATCAATTACTCTCAAACTCGAATTTCTAAAATATCACTACCAACAAAACATGATATCTTAAAACCAATAGTAATTATTACACACAGAAATATGATAAAAACAAACAAAATAAGAAGCTTCATAAGAATTGCACTCATAAAGAGGTCAAACACATGTAAGAAGAACAAAAAGATTGTAGACTGCAGACCGAGTAAAACTGAATACCTTCAGATGAACTACTTCGCCATCCTCAATCACCAATACTTTTTTTGTGTGCTCGACTAGAGCATGGGCATCACTGGACAAAAAAAGTTCTTTTGGATGACCATCTTCTGAAGGGAACTTACCATTGCTAAAGGGCAATCCGTTGCTTAAATCCTCAGTTGGCTCCTGAAATGAAAGATACATGTTATCACCAGAGAGGGCAAAGGAAATGGTATATTCAGAGATTGTAGGATCGATATACATAGCAAGCATGTATAGTCAAAAGGTTAAATTATAATTCTTCTACAGTTTTCAATGGAAAGAGACTCTCTAGTGCAAAAAAAAAAACAGATAGAAACCCTCTCCACCAGTGGTTGGATCACATTTTCATAGGGATAATCTAAACTCCTTGTCCTAAAGGAGTGACGCATTATAGCCTATTACGAGTGAGATGATTCGATGATTTAAACAGAGCACTAAAGCTTAAAACTTAGACATGTCACTTGAAACACTGACTATAGACCCTCATATTTCCAATGAGGTCCATAATAGATAACATTCATGATATGATTGTTAAGGTAAAAAAAAATCTGTATGAATCAGCACAACAATAAGAAAATGCTTTAGGCACAACAGATTTAAGCCAATATACATAACCAAACAAATCGACAAATGCCTATACTGTATGGTAAAAATAAAAGTAGTGAGAAGTTGAATATCTCATATGTTAATCACCTTGACACCAAGGAGTAGCGGACTACCACGTTTGCAAGCAATCAACTCATTTGGGTAATGTTTACTTTTGAAAATAAGGGCATATGCTCCTTCAAGATGCCTCATGACTTCAAGTACAACCTCACTAAATGTGACAGGCCGGTCACCTGCAATGAGAAAAGTATGACATTGTATGCGGTCAACTTAAATTGCAATCCAGACCATTATATACATGCATAATGTGGGACTTTTTAATGCACATGCACTAAGTAGAACGTATGAGTATCAATAATATACTCGTCCACATAGATACATAGATATACTTAAAATATATCTGCTAATACACGTGGACATAGATGCAAAACACATGTGAACCCTATTTTTTCCACATGTAATAAGAGCTGTAAATAAGGCATAACAACTAAGGACACTAACATAAATATCTCATTCCAAGTTCACTACAGCTATTTTGTAGTATTGAAGTATAAATTCCAACGCCTAATGGAAATAGAAAACAGAGGTACATATAAAAAGAGTCAAATTGAACTATCAAAGGTTGACCTTTTAGTTGTGTAGTTCAACCCATATATGCAACAAAATTTTATAAATCTACATGGTATCAAAGCCTCATTGATTTGGGTGGTCCATATGCATATGTACTTCCTGCTTTGGTCGTGAGGTGTGGTGTTGAAGTATAAAGTCCCGTATCATATATAAATAGAAAAAGAGATATGTACATATAAAGGGAAGAGTCAAACTCAAATATCAAGGTAAGGTTGACCTTTTAGTTTAGGGGCCAACCCAATATATGTAACCTGATTTATATTCTACGTATAGTATCCGAACTTGTGCACACTGCATAAACTGCAGGATTGCATACCTAAAATTTTAAATTCCAGATTGCATCACAGCAACAAAGTGTTTAGTTCACTCAGTTTACCTTCCTCATTTGCTTTATCAAAAACATATTTGGCAAGCTTTGGGATCACTTCAGTATCAGTGTCCGATTCGAAGGTGAACCCATGTAGAACTAATGTTTGTTTTAGCACCTGAAGTTATAAGTGGAAAAAAGGCCTTCAGCTAAATCACATACAAGATAGTTTCCAGCTACAGTAATACATAGCAAATTTTAAAGAGAGATTACAAGTTACAGAGGTCAAGGAATAAGAGAAGCAGTAAGCATCATATAGATTAAACAAAATATAATTTTGGCATGCATACTGATGCCTAGCTTTCCCATCACCTAAGGTCACACAGCGTTTGTCAGTAAGTGGCTAAGTGCACAAGTATTCAATATACCCAAAACCACAGCTTATGATAGCATAACTCCCCAAATCATATGATGTGTGAACTGGGAGCTCAAGATAACAAACTAGGCCCTAAACAAACAGAGGACTAACCCATCTATGTCTTTAGTAACCATAACATTTAATGCCCTTTCTTAAGCTCTTGTAAAGGCAACCACTAATAACCTTAGGGCATTTACTCTAGAGAAATGTGATGCAGAAGCATGAAACAATAAGATGACAAACCAATAAGAAATTAGGAGCCCGATTATTGTAAATAAATAGACTAATATTGCAAATGGAATCTTAAAGTGAACCTCATAATTAGTAATAACTCCATTGTGAACCACCAAGAAATCATTTCCAGCACCAGAGCTCTGAGGATGACTATTCCTTGGGGCAGGCTCTCCGTGAGTCGCCCACCGAGTATGTGCTATTCCAGCATGGATAGAAAAAGACTCCTCCAAGTTCAAATCTGTTGAAGCAACATCTGAAAGAACAACAAAACATACCATTAACTCCATGAGCAGTCAAACTAGGCTGAGTGTAAGCTGTTAACAAACTAAAGACAGTTATTGCAACCATTAATTATCAACGGGAAACACACCTCAGTGACTCAGTTATACAATAAGTTATATTAAAGAATGTATGTTCAAAATTCCTTTACATCAGATACATGTATTTCTAATTACAATTAAAGCAAAGATGACCAACTCGTACACCAATATACAAAAAAAAATGTTGAGTAATGAGGCACAAATATAGCTCCTTGTTTGTTTTTACAGTTACAATCTCATCTTTCACATAAGTGGAGGGAAGGGGAAAGTGGAAAGGACCTCTTAATGAGAATTCCACTTTTGTTTTTATTTGTATCATCACATTCAGGTGAAACTACATTTTGATGTTTAAGTAATGCACAATACATGGCTCATTTCAAAAGTGTTACCCAAACAATAATGATGGAGTACCCGGCCACAATGGTGCACAAACTTCACTCAAGGGCAGCAATGGCAATCATTTCGACAAGGAACAATTTCAAACTCCCCTAAAAATTAAAATGTTTGTTACTCCCTCCATCCCAAAATAAATAATGGCATATGACTGTTGGTAAAAGCATTCAAGTTTTAGTACTTGACTTTTCATTTTTCACCTCATGTGCTCCAATGTGCCCAGACCTCAAACTTTCGGAGGGATATATCAACAATCTATTCTTAAATAACTACCTAAAATAGAAAATAGACACTTAATCTGTGGCATCCATTATAAAGTGTAGAACACTTATTTTGGAACAGGGGAGTATCATCTAAAGAACAGAAAAATATCCTCTGTATGCTGTCACTTGACCAAAACCATCATAGTAATAAGATAAACAAGATTATCATTCAAATCGTCTCATTGCTTTATCACATGGGCTTCATATGAAACCTTTCAAAGCCCTCAAGTCCCACATGTAAGCTAGATGCTTGAATTTTTTGATTGATCTCCTCAGAACATGTGCAGAATAGAATATTGATTACCCAGTGCATACCAAGTTACCACAGAGTATAACAACATTTAAAAAAAAAAGGTGTTTGGAGCGGCTCAGTTCTGTTTGGTTGCTGAGAAAATGCAACCAAACAGTGAAGAAATCGAAGTTAAATCAGTAAATGCATTCCAGTTCCAACAGCATGATTCAACCACATAGCTCAGTAATCGAACTGACAGTATATACAACTTGTTTTAAAAAAAATCAATTTCCCTCACTCAGCTGGATCAAATCAGCTTCCATTACCGATCATAACCAGATCACAAAACAAAAGTTCCATAAGATTCCTCATATCATCCACCAGACTCGAACAGTAAAATCAAATCAACATAAATCAGCAATGAAAGAGACGAATGCATATCCAATTACCTTGATACACAGATTTGACGAGGGACTCGATGTTTCCTTCCTTCCGGAAGACGAGGAGAGACGGAGGAGGGGCGGAACAGGAACTGTCGATGGAGATCCCGGCGGAGTCGTAGCCGCGGTACTCGAGGCGGCGGAGGCCATTGAAGAGGACCTGGAGGATGTAGCTCCTCTCCCTCGTGACGTTGTAATTCAAGTAGGCGAATATGCCGCACATTTTCCCTCTGCTCCTCCGCGCTCTGATATTTTCCGGGAAAAGAAAATGAGAGAAAAAAAAAACTCGGAGTGGGGATTTTGGAGAAGATGAACAATTCTCTCTCTCTATCGGTGTTTGAGTCAAAGTATTTGAGGTGGGTCCCTTTTGACAGACTGATGAATCATGAATCTCACAGTGCGCCTGTGGCAGCGGGTCGGAGAGGACGAGGACACTGGCGTAGTTTGTGAGGACTTCCAGGGTGTTTTTTGTCTTTTCGTTACGCATCAGCCTTGCTCGCGTGGCGCGCTCTCAATGGCGGGGTTATTGGTTGGTTATTTATAGTTTTTGAGTTTATCTTTCTCGAAAGCCACGTGTAAAATAGGGATTTTCGTCACCATATATTTAATAGACTAAAATACATATTCGGATGATTATAATCTAAGGAAGCCAATAAATTATAGTTATCTTTGTCTCTCTGTACCAAAACCAATAATCATCGACAATAAAGATATTATTTTTTTTATCGAAAATGCGATTGACATTCAACACGTCCTCAGTACAAAATAATCATAAATGACACGTGACATAATAAAATGGATAATTGAAAAAAAAATTGAGGTGAAGTGTATCATCTAGGTGTTTTAAACATTGAATCATCTTCAGATCTAAGATTGTAGAATTGCTGCTTAGCAGTCATTTGTAGATGTGTTTGTATTAATTACCACAACAATTATGCAGAGGAAGATCGATATTTAAATAGGTCGTCATGCCTCAACTTCGAGAATCGAATAAATATAATTTGTTACACTATAATTTACTCGGATGCACTATCGATAGTTTTGTATGACCCAACATTCATAATTTACTTGATACGCAATTGGTATTACTCAAAAAAATACAAATTTTCCATCTTTTCAATAGTTGTCTTGTTAAATCAATTCAACCATTTTCTACATTTAATCAAAATATTTTTTTTGTAATCATGAAATCTTTTTTGAGATTAGACTTACGAGTATCTCCGTCTTTTTCTTACAAAAAGAGCTACCTATAATTTTTTCGACGTACTTAACAGTTATCTGCAACCCACCACATTGTTAAGGTGTGACAGATATATTTCATTATTTTGAATATTTTTTACAGGGGGAAGAGGAAGAGGAAGAATAAAAAGGTTGATTAGGTAGATCTAACATCATCAATGGCAGTGAGTAATTTGTCATATTTGGCCCCAGTGACTTCTTTTACAATTTGTCCATCCTTGAGAATCTTAAATGTAGGAACCACCCTCATCCCAAGCTCCTTTGCCAGAGGCTGCAACACAACAATTATTTAACATTCATGCTCTCAATCTTTGCCTAAGATGCATGAGCTCAACTACAAGACATGTTTGAGATTCACTTTGTGACCTAGGATCGATCACATAAAAGTGCATACCTTGTTGTCTTGGTTGCAATCGAGCTTTAAGAACACGGTATCAAGATACTTCTCAGACAACTCTTGGAACTTCGGTGCCATCACCTTGCAAGGGCCACACCTGAAGTTTCAGTTAATGAATTAGAAAGTGAATACTCAATAGAGGCACTAAAAATGAGATAGAGGCACAAATAAGTAGGGATATGAAGCTTGGTGATCAAATAGACTCTCCAAGAGATGTGAGGTACAACCCTTTTTTTTTTTCTTTTTTGCGATAATTGCAAAAAAGTACCCCCGAGGTATTCATTTTTTGTAATTTTCTACTTCAAAAAAGTACACTGGATTTGTGTTTTTGTTGCAATTTGTACAAAAATGACACTTTTACCCTTAAACTTTTAGATTTAGGAAATAATAATCAAAGAACAAAAATTCCAAATTTTTATATCCCTTATTTTTCTTCCTCTCTGTACCGTACAAAGAATAATAAATGTATGGGATATGAAAATTTGGATTTTTTTGTTTAATTATTATTTTTTAAAAAAATAAATCTTAAAGGGTAAAAATCATCATTTTGAAACAAAATTCATAAAAAATGCAACAAAAAGAAGAGTTCAGAGACTTTTTGCAATTAACAAAGAAGATGGCTAGAAGTTGCAAAAAATGAAGTACTTTTTTGCAATCATCCCTTTTTTTATGCTATGTATTAAGGTCTGTCTTTGTTCTCAAGCCCCTTAGGCATAAAGGGACTAGATGATTAGAATGCACTCCACAAACAAATAAATCCCAGATCTACTAAATTATAAACAGATCCAATGATATGAGATTATTATGATGATAGAAAATGATTCAAATTTTACACATCCATGTATTTTGTTCATCTTGAATGCTAGTTGACTGGGGCAAGTTTTTATTTGAAATTAGGGAGATTATCAAGAGCCTTAAGGGCAGTTGTAAATGACACTCCTAATAGTAAAACTAGAGACCATAAATCTTTAAGATGATACGCTAGAACAAACTGAAAAGCTGAACTACCACACTATAATTAAAACTCTTGACTAATTAAAAAAAAAGCATATTCACCAGAACAAACTTATAAGCAAGAATCCAAATTGATGACAAAACTATCTTGCAATGCTCTTCTCTCCCGAGTTCCTCCCTCTACTAGGAATTTAGATTCATTCACTTGTGTACGTTCAAGCTGTACTAACGAATTATACGAAACTAGCATTTTGATGTATAGGGCCTTCTCATTTACACCCGAATTCAAAGTAATCAACCACCCATCACCAAAGTACCATACCATGATACTCGTTTTTTCAGTAGAATTTTAGTAAGTAATAAAATAAAATTCCTCTAATTATTCAATGAATCATTAGACCAAAATGGCATGTACATAAAAGCACTTGCAATACAGGGTGAATTGAAATGATTAACCCACTTATGGGGTGAAGGATTCATCGTCCTGCTTAATTCGTCCTTGTGGCCACTTGCCACGCGATACATGGTTATTTGTCTCAATTCACCTGACTATTCGCCTCCAGTGTTGTGGGAGGTTAGACGAATCGAGCAGATTCGCTTGGACTAATCATCTCCAGTGGGCTAATCCCATTGATTGACGATACTCTAATAACTATATGCATCCACAACCAACCCCAATTAGTCCTCTAAGCTTTTAGTCAATTGAATGCCCATGCCAAGCTGAACAATCTGACCTCTTTTCCTAATTTGAACAGATACTCAATCAACTTCAAAACACAAGAACAATTGTTTTCCCCAAAATCCATCACCCTTTGGATGAGTGAACTTCATACCCAATTCAAAAGAAAAACAATCAAAATTTCTAGCAGTTTCTATTCACATTGGAGGGTTTTTCTCAGCATCCAAACACAGAAAAAAGCTATGAAGGAGCAATCGGAGCATACCATTGAGTGTACATATCAAGGACGACGGTCTTGTCGCCGGCGGCCTTAACGATGGGCCAGAAGGTGTCCTTGTTGACCTCCGTCACCTGCCCCACCGTCACCGTCTCCGCCTCCGCCTCCAAGCTCGACCTCGCCACAAAAGCCCCATTACTGCCCCTGCTGTTCTGCACACTCGCTCCCCTCAACCTCACGCTCCGGCTTCTCGGCGCCGACGCAACGGTAGACGAGGAGGCCGCGATCTGGTGCGCTCCGGAGCAGGGCAGCGACGGGTGAGGACGAATGGCCGGGGGAGAGAGTGTGAATTGCAGAGCCATTTTAGTAATGGTGGAGAGTTCGATGACGTGTTCCGGACAGTTGCGAGCGAGAGTGTCTTGTAGAGGTGGTACTGGTGGAAACGGTGTCGTTTCGTGTCGTATGTCGAATGACTTATTTGCCCTTATACGTGTGGACGTGTGTTTGGAAGAAGAGGGGTGTTTTGGATAATTCCGAGTCTTCTTTCATCTATTGTTGTTTTTGTCTGTGGATAATTGAAGGTATGGTGATTAGTGAAGGTGGGTACAGTGTATCGTATGGGTACGAGTTCATGGTCTGTGGATGAAATGACATTGATACCTTTGAGATTCTGAGCATATCTGGGCTAGTATGGTAATTTTGTCGGCTACAGATGTTTGTTCGTTATCCACATAAACCGGAAGCAATGTGGTTCTCAAGAAAACTGAAGGTGAAAAAGATTGTTTTGGACACCATAAGATGTCGGGTAGATATTTCATTTTTGTTCGTGAAAAGTTGGTCGTGTTTGGACTTTTTCCGTAGTATCATTTAGGGCAGGAGACTAAATTTAACAATTGGTCTTATAAAAAATTTCCAAGTATGCAGGGGTTTCAAACCCTAGTCGTTTTTGCAACTCTACATCCCTTCTGTTGTTCCCTTTCGGTTAATATTCATATATTTCAACATAACCGTCTATGCCTCGTTTATATTTAGAGTATTAGAAATAATGTTATCTCCAGATGATCCTCTCTCCCACTATTCTTTCTTTAGATTTAGATTATATTTAAATTTTAAAAAGAGAATTCATTTCCTCAAAATAAAACAATTGATATGATATAAAATAGATAATTTATACTTCTGTCAAGGTATTAATTTATCACACACATATATATAGTCATCTATCAAAAACAACCTGCAATGAGTTTTTGTGTTACAAACATTAATTCATGACTTAAACCATTTTTTTATTTTTTTTAATGTATGAAGTGAGGTTATTTATGTTTATCACCGTTTCCTTAAATCATCACTTCCAAACTTTAGTTAAAAGCTCCGAAAATTTATTGTTCACGTTCTTCATGAATATGTATAGTTGGCTTTAAAATAAGATACGCGACAAACTATATCTTTTTTTTAGAAGTGATCGATTCCAAAACAATTTTAAAAACATTCCGAGTAAAGTCAAGTTGATTGTTGAAACTTAACTAACGAAAAAAAAATGTTGAAACTTAACACAATTAGGAGGAATCTTTTTTCGTACAGTACATGAAGAAATGAGTTGATTTGGGAGACACATTCAATTCAACACGCTGACACGTGACAATCAATTGTTTTTCTACATACAAAATTGCAACAAAGAGAAGATATAGAAATGAAATCATTCATTTCTTTTGACATGATTCGGACGTATTAGCAAAAAGAGAAATGCTTCGAGCTTGTCCTAATTGCATCTTCTTCAAGTAGTAACTGATGATGTCACGTGCATTAATGGCGGGATCAATATTCAGACAAGTTGAAGAAGACACCTTTTACTTCATATATCTCCGACACTCTCTTCTCTCTATGTCTATGGTTTGATCTTTTTCACGTTTTGCTTTACGTTGTCGAGATCTCCTCAGCGAGTTGTGCACGTCATGGACTCGAGATGGAAGCTTCTTATACGCTTGTGGTTTGCTCTCTCAACTCCTGGCTTTTGTTGTTCGATGAGACGCAGACCGAAGACACGGAGCTCGATCATGAGTGTGCGACCCAGGTTTTGGTCGGTGTGTTGTTGTGGTTGGTGAAGACACTTGCGGTTAAGGTTCTTACATCGACTTTCCTCGTCCGGTCGAGTTCAGGACTCGTTGTTCGAACAGTATGTGATCAAAATTCTGTCTGGTCCGCCATTGGTGAATGATGAGGAAGAGCTTCAGAAGATGAACCCTAACAATGTCTCGTCCTACAACAAACTTTGAATCGATTACATTTTGATTTCTGTGTTCCTAATTTAATTTGATGATGTCTCTTAAAGCATGTGCACTGAAAGGGCTGGTATTGAGGCTTGGGTCCTGAGTTCCTTATGTTGACGGTACAAAATGCAGGACTCAGGCCTCAAAATAAGCTGT
>JAYMTN010000412.1:0-16946 GCA_036897425.1 Erodium trifolium
TGTATCGTGCTCAAACTTGAGACCTAAAATTGAATGAATATGTTTTTTTTTTGTTTCCAGGTGAAGGAAGGTGGGTATGATGAACGTAAGGGATTGTTCAAATCAAACAAACTCAGAAACCCAATTATTTCCGCGAATTGATATGTACCCAGTTTTTCCATTTTCATTTGTTCTGCCATTGTAATTTGTCCATTGGGTTTTAGTTAATACTCTCTTCCGTTATTCCGCATTTAATTTTGAACTAATGGAATTGGAACAACAATTGCTGATGAAGTTGTTCCACATGTTTAATGAGTTCTTATGGTTCGTATGAAACTGCTAACGACATACATTACTGTTGACCTTTGTGCTAAGAAAAGAAAAACAATTTATGAACTAATTTAAGGGTTTACGGAGTTGTAACTTACTGATGGATACAGATGTTTTGCGTTTTACTCTTTTCAATAAAGTTGATGTTTTTTGCTTCTTATATTTTTATATGGCAGGTGTCATACGTTTTCAGGAAGCCAGATGTTTCGTTGAAAGCTCGAATAACAAGTTTTACTTTGATTGATTCGTGTCTGATTGATGCATTGAACATTGATATGATAGTTCCCTCCGATTGTCTGACTGAACATTGATCTTGGTTTCAGATTGTCTTAGAGGTGGGAAACTTAACACGGGTCTTGCTTATTTTGATAAAACCAAATCCAACTCCTGTTCAGAGAGGTATATCTAGATGCATTTACAGGTTTCATGTAATTTTTGCATCAGTTTTGTTCTTCTTGATCGATTAATTGAGTGGAAGTTGCATTTTTTTAATGTGTCCCCTTTCGCTGAGTTTTCTTTTATTGTTTATGAATTTGATTTGAAACTTGTGCTTTCCCATTCTATATTCTACTCTCATTATTTAGCAAAATGTTGGTCCATGAATCTATGTAACGATTGCAGTGATCTCTGGGTTTTACTGAAGTTGGACGTGATGTCTTTCAAAAAATCACGAGAAAGTGCAACAGAGAAAATCTTGCCAATCCAAGAGCAAGAAGCCAAGGTATATCATGGATCTTGTGATTGAGCAATCACCAGATGGTTGTAAATTATCTTTCACTTGTTTAATTGGTTCTTTTTTCAGATTAATGAAGTGAGAAAGATAGTTGGTCCGGTTGCTGATAAGCTTCAACCCTTGTGCTCGAACGAATCAGTATCAAGGTTTCTCAGAGCAAGGAACTGGAATACAAAAAAGGCTGCTAAAATGTTGAAGGATACCTTGAAATGGAGGCTCGAATACAGGCCAGAAAATATTCGATGGGTATGTATTTATGCTTTTTACACATCTATTTCTTCTCTCCATTATGCTCACTAGTTGCTTCCTTCAATTTTCCTACTAAAATTATCCGTTTTTCATTTTTTCCAGGAACATGTTGCTAAAGAAGCCGAGACAGGAAAGATTTACAGAGCTAATTACTTGGACAAGTCAGGAAGAATTGTCTTGGTCATGAGACCTGGTTTCCAGGTACCATGGACATGTTAACATTATCACTGTTCTTGCTTAAGTTACTTTTTGGTCAGTCTATTAATTACTTTTACTGTGTCAGAATACTACGGCATCAGGTAACCAGATAGGGTATTTGGTTTACTGCATGGAGAATGCCATAAATCATTCAAACTCAAATCAAGAACAAATGGTGTGGCTAATTGATTTTGAAAGATGGAACATGTCTAGTGTATCAATGAAGGTCACTCGAGAAACAGCTCATGTCTTGCAGAACCGTTACCCTGAGAGATTGGGTCTTGCAATCCTCTATAATCCTCCCAAAATATTTGAATCTTTCTGGACGGTAAGTTGTTTTTACTAACTCTTCACATTATCTACTGACTGATCTTGAGCAAGTTATTTCAAGGGATAATCTCACAGAGCTGCTCTTAAATATGCATCTTTCTCAATCAAATGCACAAAAGTTTTAATTTTTTTTTGACAACCCCTTAAGCCCCAAATCCGTCATTCTGCGGTATGAAATGACAAAAATACCCTTAGGGGTAAAGTGAGACTGAAAAAACACAAGGGGGTTTCCAGAAACTTTTCAAACTTATGGATAGTTGGTTGAGAATGATGCATATACTTGAAGGTAACTGAGTGAGATCTTCCCTTATTTTAACTCCATATTTATTTGATTTGGGATGAGGCTGACTTGTGGACTCTTGGCTTTTTTTTGTTTGTCTTTTTATGCATTTCCAACTATGTCTTGAAGTTACAGAACAAACTTTTTGTTGCAGATGGTGAAACCGTTTCTTGAGCCCAAGACATACAACAAAGCGAGGTTTGTATACTCCAACGACCCGCTGAGCCGAAACATAATGCAAGAGGTCTTCGACATGGACAAGCTGGAGTCTGGATTTGGCGGGAAAAACCCGAATGGTTTCAACTATGAAGAATATGCGCAGAGAATGAAAGAGGACGACAAGAAAGATGCTAACCATGGGAGCTTGGAGAGTCCCGCCCTGGCCTTCTCTGGATCACTGAGGTCAGAGTCAATGAATTCAGAGTATTACGATGAATCTTCTTCGCCCAATGATGAAGCGTCTTCAAATCTGTCTCTGCTCAATGTGGAAGTGAAGGAGGCGCCCAAGGGCTGCAAGGATGATGTGAAGAAAGAAGATGAGGATAAAAAGTTGCAGACAAGCAAGTCAGTTTGAGATTGTGAGGTCAGGTTCTTGTTGTGCTGTTTGGAGTTATAAAACAAGATTGTACATAAGACCTTGCATCTAAATGTTGATGTCTTGCTTATGAAAGAGATGATCTAACATGTACATGACTAATGTTCGTTTATTTGTGATCAAATCTTAATGGTAGGCATGAGTTTATTATGATTTAGTCAAACAAAATATAAACTTGATTAAATTATGTTTTACTTTTATACAAACTACTAATGAGTTGACATTAAACTATGTTTTTTATTTATAAATATGTTATAAGTCAACTAATTTTTTTACCATACATAATTTCATTGTGGACCTTCCTAGTTCGTCACCATTCCCTTTTAATTAGAAACAGAGAGGTTTTAAAAACTCGTCCCCAATAACAATTTTCTCGTCTAATTGACATTTTTTCAACGGTTAAACTTTAATTCATCCAATGTAAGTCACCGAGGAATGTAATAATATACACAATAGAAGGGTAAAATTGTGATTTCATGAAACAAACAGTAGAAACATGACAGGGCAACGTGCGTGACAACATCCAACGTGTGAAGACACCAAGAGGAGAATAATTGCCCTTCTTACAGAAACTGAGGAATCATCATTATTCCGACACGTCATTCTCTTATTATTTTAATCCCATACTTAATTAATTTATTTTGTGGATTTCAACACCATCACTTTCTCATGTTCCTGTTGGTCCACTTCTCCCTCACTATTTTAATCCCAATTTTCCAATTTTAATCCTTAAATTATTAATTATATGAATTATAAATAACTCAAAATAAATGACTCAATCAAACATAAGTTCACCCATTTGAATGTTCAAACTCAACAAATAATATTAGCTTAGTATACAATTGTCCGTTTTATTCAACCTTGTCGGAGCAGGACTTACTCGTGGATCCCTAGTTGGCTTGAAGATCGTCAAATCTGCCTTTCTCTTGGCTGACCGGACCTCGCTCGTTGGAGCTCGGTTCTTCGGCTCGTCCTCGTAGTCAGCAGCTGTCATCCCTCGCCGTTGCCAAATCATGGTTTTGACATTAGTTGGTACCGTGGATGTTGGCCCTAACGCTTCATCTCCTCATTTGATTTCAATGTTCCTTGTGTTGGTTTCCTCTAGCTGCGTTTGTCGTCATATGTGACTCGTTCCAGATCTGGGGTAGGACGCGCGTCTTCACCTACTTGGTTGTAGAACATTGTGGATCTGATTTTGTCTATTTGCGTTCGTGGTGCTTGGGTTCTTCGTCGTCATCGACGACTCGTATCAAATCTGGCGTGGGACGCGTTTCTTGACCCTTTGGTTCAAGTCTGTGGTTCTCGGGTCCCGGTTGGTAAGGAACTCCTCTCTTTGCCTACGCTTATTAAGCTTGGGGAGACTATACTCTTGCCTTAGTTTCAGACTCGTTTCGACCTCCTTTATCTCCTTGTCATTTCGTTGTTGGGGGCCCGTTGGTTAGTTTAAGTGTTGGTCTTTGACGAGTTCTTCTTGGCTGTTGGACCTCTATGGGAAGTCGAGAGGTTTCTGTTTCTTTAGGTTTTGAGTTCCGGTGGTTTTCTCTACCGAGCAACCTCTACCAATCAACGATATTGACCGTCGATGTATCGGTGTCCATTTAACTTTTGAGTTGATGGCTCCGATGAGGTGGTTTGTTTTCCTCAAGTTCGGGTGAGTTTGAAGGTGTTTGGAGTGGTGGTTGGCTATCTTTATGGGCTTCATGCTTGAAAAATTAGGGTTATAGACATTTTTTGTTACGTGTGTTTTATGGTAAAAAATTTTTGGTTTTAGACCTCTTTTTATTGCGCTTAATGGTCGTAAAATCTAGTTTTAAGACCTTGGTCAGGTTCCTTTCATAGGGATGCTTTTTCTTTGTACTTCACTGATCCGTTTAGGATCTCTTCTTTGGTTTGAGGCTGAGACATGTTTAGTCTTCTAGTCTATCTATTTTGACCGAAATTAGTTCTATCTTCAGATTTGTATAGGTTGTGCCCGTATTTCTTGTTTCCTATCTTTCATCCTCTAAAAGATAGTTTTATAATATGCTTTGCTGATCAAACAAATGTATAAGATTTCGTTTGGAAACCAAATTTGTGTTGTTGATTCATATCTCAAAATTTGAACATCTTTCTTTATGTTAGACACGAACATTGTGCTAAAATCTAAGGATGTTTAAAAACTATAGGCGAATAGATAAAAAGGTAAACCTAGAGTCGTCACAGTCAAGATTGAGCAATAGTGTCGAGACAATCCCAACCTTGCCTTTGTGTCTCATCTTTGGTTCTTATCGTTGCTCGTCCTCATAGGGAGTGTCGAGGTGCTCACGACCGATGAGCAACTAGAGTACGATGTGTCCTTCACATGGACAAGGAGCATCAGCAAAGCACTATTTCGAGCGGGGTCGGGAACTCTTTGAGTACTGTGGTTGTCACATTCGTGGAGGAGTCCATAGGAGGTGTCACCGGCGGGGACTGAGGGATGTTTGCGTGTGAAGGAAGATCAGCGACTCGCTTGGCGGCGATGAAAGGAGCAGAGAAGGATTAGCTCGTGGGAGCAGAAATGCAAGGGGGACGATGCGAGTTGTGGCTCATGCGGTCCGACACAATCTCGTGTCCAGCTTGGTCGCCGTCGGCTTGAGATGCCTTTTGGGTCTGGGATACATGCTCTTGACGGCCCTACCGCTGTCGGAGCCGATCGATATGGTTTTTTAGGCCATCCGACGTTTACACCGTTTGCTTCTTCCCTGGGCGCACTTTACATTTCTGTGGCGACTCTCAACACGGTGGAAAGTAAAAGGGGAGGAGTGCGAGAGTTAAGACCCAGAGAAAGGCAACAACATTCAGGTTCAGCTCTAAGGAGTTCATAAGTCTGACATGTGGTCCCCCTGTTGGTGCGCTGATAGACTCATGGCTCTGTTTCCCGCTAAAAATAGAGTTATGAAAGGTTTGTTTGGTGTTGATAATTTGGTTTTCGGTTTCAGATAGGGTTAACGTCACCAAGCTCCGTAACGATGACTGTAATTGTAACAAATGTCTTTGTATTGGACATGCCTTGAGGGTTTGCCTTAAGACTATTATCAACGCGCCTAGACTTTTCATGGTAGCTCCTTCGTCCATCTGAATGATGACCTTAGGGGGCGAGTGACTAAGTTGATACTTCTCAGTCACCATGTTCAAGGTGGAGACGAGTCCACCAAATATCATTTTGTCTTTGGTCAAGCTGGACGGTTTTCAGCATACCCTACACTCACAGGGTCGTCACAACTATCCAAGGGATGACATCAAGGGCTGTCAACCAGGGTGGGGAAATAGTCTAATTGTGCCTAATCATATCTCTAAGGACGGGTAAGACAAGCCTCCTACCCTATCATCCACCGAATACACCTAGAGTGGTCGTCACTCACCCATAATTGTTCGACACGTGGATGATCTCCAGAATCTCATTTGTCAGCGGTTTGTCAAGAGTGGTCGTCATTCAATCGACAACGATAACAACTTGGGTGATAATTTTCATTTTCATCAATCAAATGAACATATTTTCCCCTCCGGGTATATTCATTCAAGAATGTATAGGATTCATAGATAGAATCGAGAATATGCAACTTGAGTTTGTCAAAAGCACAAAGAATCTGCTTACTGACTTGTTAGAGCAGCTCGCCGTGATTTAGCTTGGGAGTGGAATGAGGATAATATCTTCATCCCACTCCAACGAATTTTCATTGTTAACCTTTATATTCTTTGTTATGCTTTATCGGAATTTTCACGTAATTAATGCTTTCAGCTTCTTGCCGTCTTCGGGAAACTTTTCATATTAATATTACATTTACCTTAAAAAAGAAACAGTAGGTGAATATGACAGTGTTTAATATAAGAATTTGTGAATGTATGAGTATGATTCTTGCCGTAACTATGTTTTCAAATATGATCGATTTTTGGCAATCCAACTAATATTAACGGGAGTAAATCAGTAAAATAATATATAATCTGAAATTGGAATTTATTTAAATTTTTTGGTTCAGTCCGTTTCTCAAGTACTTTCGGTACCGCCCCTTCCATGTTTGTAGCCAGAGACTCTTCTCTTCTCCTTCTTCTACATAGCTGTTTCTGGGTCCTAAAAGTGGACAAAACAGCACATCAAAAGTAAAAGCCAAATCCGAAGCAGAGCAAAGTTTCCGATCCTCGTTGTCGCTCAGAGTACCCCCAAACCCACGTCTCTGAATTGCTTCTTCTGCATCTCAGACCTTCCTTCATCTTTCTCTCGCATTCTGCTTCCAACTGCTAAGCTTTGCTAAATTTCCCTGAAACTTTGATCTCTCGCCGACCCATTGTTGCCTTCTCTTGGTTTTAGCTGCTGAATTGGATTGTTTGTCCTTCTGTGCTCCTCGTTTCAATTACTTGATTTTTTCAGGTGCGATCTTCTTCCATCTCGATTTTCTTTACCAATCTTACCATCTTGTATTTTTTTGGGTATAGTTTCAATTGGGATTTAATACAAGTCGATCTAGTCGAAATTCGTCGATTTATATGTAATTTTTTTTGTTCGGAACAGTTGTGAACTAGGAAGAAGTTGTAGAGGACTGAAAATGGGTCGTGATTCGGTGCAAATCGGAGTTCATATGAGGAAAATTTCCGTCAAATCGGTCAAGTTGTTTTACAGATCAGTCTGTAAGCATCCATTGTTGGCGGGCTTGTTGTGCTTTGTGCTGTTTCTGTACAAAACATCTCCATTTTTGCTTTCCCTTTTGGTCACTGCATCACCTGTTTTGGTCTGCACCTCTGTGCTGCTCGCAACCCTTTTGAGTTTCGGGCAGCCTAACATACCCGAGATCGAAGAGGAAGAAGAAGAGGCGGTTACTCATGAGATGGCTTCTCTTAAAGCCGCTGCTGCTCAAGATGCCACTGTTGTTGAGAGGGATGTGAGCTTTGCTACTGAGAGGTTTGTGGAGGGGAGCTTAGAACAAGCTAGTTCGTTGGAGGCTGAAGTTGGCAATGTTGAGAATGTTTTTGATTCTTCTGTTGATAATGTGTTGCTGGTAGATGACAAATCTCGGGACGATCAGTATGAGAAGCTAGGGGTTGATGAGGATGAGAGACTATCAGAAGATTTGGGGGAAATTCACAAGGATAGATCTTTGAAATTGGAGACTGAAGGCATGGCTAGTGATGCTGAAGAAAATGATTATATGTATTCTTTGATTGGGAAGGGAAGAGATGAACATATTGATGGTGAGGGAATTGAGAATCAGTATACTTTGATTGGTCAGGGAAGAGATGAAGATCACGATGGGGAAGAGACTGAAAATTGGGGTCGGGAAAGAGATGAAAATCTTGAAGTTGAAACTGATAAGTTACTTGGAGAGTTGGTGGGTTCTCATACAAGACGCCCGGTTGATTCTGAGGAGGAAGAAGAAGATGATGATCATTCCTCGGATGATGAGTCTGACGGGGCTGAAAGTTCTTCACCAGATGCTTCGTTGGCAGACATAATTCCATTGCTTGATGAGCTCCATCCACTTTTAGATGAGGATGCTCCACTGCCAGCGCATATGTCCCATGATGATGACTCTGATGCTGCTTCTGAGAGGTCTGATGAGGATTCGGAAGACAAGGAGGATGAAGAAGAAGAAGCATCACCAGGGGAAAAGGGTGGTGCGGCAAGTACTTCACCAATCATATGGACAGAAGATGACCAGAAGAATGTAATGGATCTGGGCACATCAGAGATTGAAAGGAATCAGAGACTGGAGAGTCTTATTGCAAGGAGGAAAGCTCGAAAGGCCATTACCATGATGAAGCACAAGGATCTAATTGACTTTGACAGTGATCTTCTCTTCAAGGGACCACACATCACAACTACAAGGCGAAACCCATTTGATGGCCCTGATGATTCCTATGGTGATTTGGGCCTACCACCCATTCCTGGGTCAGCTCCTTCAATCATGTTGCCCAGAAGAAACCCTTTTGATATTCCTTATGACTCAAGTGAAGAAAAACCTGATCTCAAGGGAGACAGTTTTGAGGAGGATTTCACTGGATTTCATCACAAGGAAAGTACAATTTTTCGTAGGCATGAAAGTTTCAGTTGGGGCCCATCAACATTAGGAGGTCTAAGGAAAGAGAGGCGAGAGATTAGCTGGAGACCGTTTTTTGTGGCAGAAAGTTTGGCTTCAGAAGGAACAAGCTCTCCTTCATTACACCGACAACTAAGTGAAATTAGCGATGCCAAGACAAGTTCCGTTCCTGATACTGGATCAGTGATTTCAGCTGTTGATCAGGATGACTTGAAGCTTAATGATCTTTCTCAAGAAAGGGAACTCATGCCCCACATAGACCATGCTTCTGATCATTCTGACCAAGAAAGTCAATCCTCAGATGATGCAGATTCTGTGCATATTGAAGAAATTGTGCTAAGGGACATTAACCATGATGAAGTCGAGATTGCAATGAGGGACTTGCAGATTCGCCACCCCACAGCAGAAGCAGGAGATGCAGCAACTCCAATGGAACTCATTGTAGGGGAAAATGATATGAAACCTGAAGCTGCTGAAGATGAGCATGTCAGTGGATCGAGCAGGATGTTGTCAGAAATAGGTGAAGTGGTCTCTGATGTGAGCAGAGAAGGAACAACGGAGTTGGAGTCAACAGGTATTATTACAGAAGAATCTGTAGTTCCAGAGCATCTTTCACTTGAAGGATCAGAGTTTAAACATGTGACTGAGGTGTTGGATGATGATCAGCAACAGAAGGAGCCTGTCTATGATTCAAGCCCTTCACCCATTGAGAAGTTGCTCTCCTTTTCTTCTATTTCTTCTGAAATGGCTTCCCTTCCAGCCTCAGAGGAAGCAACTGCTCAATTCAAAGATAAAGAATCTGAAATGCGAATCGAGAATAGGGCTATAGACATTCATAGTAACGAAGTGTTCTGTGCAGTTTCCTCACCAATTCATCAAGTAGATGGAAATGTACCAAAGTCAGAAGAAGTTGTAGCGGTTAGTGACCATGATGATGGAAAGGATGGTTCACCAGAAGTTGAAAATGATTCTGATAATGCAAATGAACTGGGTCAACTTGCCTCATCAAATTTGGATGCAGAAGTCCATGCTATGGTGAATCAGAATGTTGATGTAACTTCAACTGTAGAAGAGGAACAAATCCCCTCTGTAGTCGTTGAGCATGTTTCAGCAGTTCACACCAGCGTATCATCTTCAGAGGTAGAAACAGCAGAGGAGCCTGCACTGGATGAGGCTGAGACTCATAACTTAGTTCAGGATCAAAGGAAGAATGAGGATGAATTCCATTTGCCAAATCTTGATGCAGAGGTCGACCCAGATGTGCATGAGCAGTTCGATTCAAAGGTGGTTGAGCAAGTGTTGATGGTTCATCAATCATCTTTAGATACTGACCATGCTGAGGATCACATGTTAGATGAGGAAGAAGCTCCTAAATTTGTACAGAAGGAGGTCCCCTCATCAAGTTATCATGCAAACGATAGTGATGGTCTCCACCCAGATTTGGACGTGAAGGTGGTTTCTCAAAGTTCATATGAAGATGAACCTTCTAAAGAAAACTGTCCTACAATGAAAAAGCAGCCAACTTGGTCAGATAAATCTATGGTTGAACCATCTTTTGATGATCATCATGAACTCCAAGTAAGTTATGCAACAATCTATGTTTTATCATATTTCTTTTAGCCTAAAATGTGTTTCAGTATCTGCTTGATGTGGGAAATAAGGTTTTTTGGACAAAATTATAACTAAATCCTATCATAATAGTTATTCTTATTCTTATATGTACTCATATGTGCCATGGGAATAGTAGTTGTGACTGGCTACTAGGCCTGGATCCTGTTATGTGGAATTCGTCTTAAATGACTTGTTATTTATTTTAATGTTTAATATATACACTAAATAGGAAACATGTGTTCATGTCTTTTTTCTCAATATAAATAAATGAATATCAGTATTCCTCGTAAATTTGGTTCAAATGTATAAGAAAAGCTTTCAGAAGATATCACATTAATTTTTTCTTATTGTGTAGTTTGTAAGAGTTTTGCAAAATTTTGTTGTCAGTGTAACAAAAATATCAAGTAGCTCTGACTGTGGTGCACTGGTATTATGCAGGAACAATCTTTTGTTCAAACAGAGATTATGGATGCAGAAGAAGGCATCACAGATACTGTGACTGTGCCACCAAGTCTCGATTCCACCCATGATTCATGTAAGACCTCTGAACATGTGTCTTCCATTAGCGGAGAGGTTTTGAAGAATGAAGAAGAAGACCAAGTTCAGGCCTCGGGTCTTAACAATAGTTCATCGGTACCATATGTGGCTCTTATTACAGAAGCAAACATCAAGATGGAGGAAGATGATATAAAGGAAATTGATGAAGGATTGCTGTCAGAGTTGGATAGAGTCGGTGATTTCTGCACCGAAGAAGTTGATGAGTCCATCCATAATGAAATGATACTAGAAGGAACTGCTGAATTTGAGCCATCGGACAATGAAGTAAATGTGTCAGAGACCAACTTGGAGCTGCCGGCTTTTGAAGCTAGATCAGTGGAAGATATCGAAATGGCTTTTAAGCAACTGCATGAAGGGGTTGACATTGAGGAAGTCATCCTTCCTAGTTCAGAGGAAACCATTTCAAACTTCATGGTTATCAATGCGAGATCTGTGGATGACATTCATGTGGTTTTGAAGGGAGTTTCCGATAGTGATCTGGGAAAATCACCAGATGCTTTGGACTCTAAGGATGGATTGACAGAAGATAAAGTGAGTTCCACTGAGGAAATTGACTCAGATGAAGTAGAATCTACTGTTGAAGAAACTAGTACGTCTGCTCTTATCGATGCAAGATCTGTGGACGACATTGATGTGGTTCTGAAGGAAGTTTCTGACGGTAATCTGGGAAAGTCACCTGAACCATTGGACTCTATGAATGAATTGGCAGAAGTTAAAGTTGATGAAGTGAGCTCCACAGAGGATCTGGACTCAGCTGAAGTTGAACTCAAAGAAGCCACTACTATGCCTCTTGATGAAGCAACTGATAGTTCGAACTTCCAGGTTATCGATGCAAGATCTGTGGACGACATTGATGTGGCTCTGAAGGAAGTTTCTGACGGTAATATGGGAAAGTTACCTGAACCATTGGACTCCATGAATGAATTGGCAGAAGTTAAAGTTGATGAAGTGAGCTCCACAAAGGATCTTGACTCAGCTGAAGTTGAACTCAAAGAAGCCAGTACTATGCCTCTTTCTAAACCTGTAGAGGGACTTGATGAAGCATCTGATAATCCAAACTTCCAAGTTAGTGATGGAAGGGCCGTGGAAGACAGTAATGAAGCAGCAAAGGAAGTTTCTGATGGTATTCTGGAAAAGTCGCCTGAACCACTGGACTCCAAGGACAAATTGGCAGAGGTTGAAGTTGATAAAGTGAGTTCCATCGAAGGTCTTATTTCAGCTAGAGTAGAACCTGATCTACTTGATGAAACATCTGATAATTCAACCTTCCAGGTTATCGATGCAAGATCTGTGGACGACATTGATGTGGCTCTGAAGGAAATTTCAGACACTGATTTGGGAAAGTCACCAGAACCCTTGGAGTCTAAGGATGAATCAGCAGAAGTTGAAGTTGATAAGGTAAGTTCCACCGAGGATCTTGACGTGGCCAGAGTAGAACCTAGTGTTGAAGAAACCAGTATGGTTGCTCTTGATAAACCCGTGGATGGAATTGTTGAGCCATCCGATAGTTCCAGTTTGAAACAGAAAGGTGAGAAGGGAAAATCTCATCAGTCAAGTTGTAGCTCAAACTCGAGCTCTAGTTCAAGCTCAAGCGATTCAGATTGACATTGAAAAGAAAAAAAAGATAGTTTTGTGTCTGGTTTGGGTACGTTATTTGTGATTTCTTTGGGAAATAGTGTGGTTTTTGTTTTGATTTTATTAATTTTGTATTGAGGGAGTTGTTGATTTGATTCATTCAAGAATGAATTTTGATTTTTTTTTTCCTTGAGAGAGCAATTTATATATGTGGGAGTGTACACTGTGTGTCTGTATACATACATTGTATAAAAGGGGATTTGGGACAGTTGGATTGGTGTTATGATGTTATTTCCTTGGCCTATATCATTGAATATAAACTTTTTCTTCCTTTCAGAAAGCTTGTTTACCTCTAAACAGTTTAATATGTTGTTCATGAGTTACATGGGACTGCAGCTGTGATGTACATTCAGACAGTAACATGGGACCTTTTAGATCTTAAATGTACATTGTCTCTAAAATATTAGGTCCATCTTAGGCATAAGTAAAAGTGTAGGGTACACATGAAAGCCAAGTTATACCGAATTGACAGGAACAAGTTTGATCCATTCATGGGTTTCTGATGTGATCCGATATGTTCAAATACTTCAATCTTAATTAAGATTATTCTGGTTAGTTCTTAATTAATTAAGATTGTGTGTTGTGTGTAAATTTATACATGAATAATAAAGATGAATACTAGCAATGTGCTTTATATAATTTGCATAAATGAATAAATAACTCATATAACAAAATAAGTTTTGGGTGATAGACACATTTTACAAGTTGGTACCTTATACTACAAAATGTTGCAAGTTAATACTATCTGATTTGAAATTTTGACACCATTAATAATTATCTTAAAAAAAGGAAGGAAAAGACATTTTATCACATTTTTCGTTTAACATAACTAATGTTGCAAGAAAACCAAACCACTTGGTATCGACTTGCATTAATTGTGAGTATAAGATATCGACCATAAAACCATTTTTTTTGCAACTAACCCGAAGTTTGTAGTTCACTTATCTAATAGAGAATAGACTCAAATCTTTGATTAACAAGTCACTCAAAAATCAAAACGCCGAGTAAAATTTGATGATATGAATAGTAATTAACATCGTTCACTCATTTTCTCCCTGACCAGAGTGTTCTTGAGATTCTTCAGTAGGCTTCAAAAACCACTTATTCAATCGCTCTGTTGCTCGGTTCACCTACACAAGATAGAGAAAAAGAATGTCCATCAAAACAGTGAATAGTGAATTAGTTTTGTAGTTTTCTTAACTTTACCTGTTCATCCCAGTTGATTCGTGTAATTATATAACCAAGCACAAGACTCTGCATAACAACTCCAAGTAGCATTCCAATCCATATGCCCTGTGATATTAAACAACAAAAGTCAAAAACTCTGTTTTAAAATGTAATAATACAAAACTTTTTTTTTTATCAACAATTATTGAAATATATTAAGACACTAGTTCAAGACCATCTCTTATGTAGTTTTGTCACTTGACCCGACTAAGAGTTGATAGAGAGATCAAAGAAGTTCAACCAAAATTGGAGGGAAAAGAATTCATAAATACCATCGTTTGGACTTTGAACGCTGATCAAGTGCTCGACCAGTTAAATAAGCAATTGATTGATACGAAACATATTATTTCGACGCAAGAAACGAGTACCTTAACTTGAAGATGAGCCACATAACCAAGCAAAACTCCAACTGGAATCCCAATCACATAATAGCAACCCAAGTTAACATATGCAACTGTACTCTGTAGACCAGACCCAACAGCAACCCCTGATGGCATCACAAACTTTATATCAGTTTTGAACACAAAACTAAACCTAAAACGAGTACAATGTCAGGGACAAGACCACCGACCCAAAAGACTAGCCCATCAGATCATACCTGAGAGTACCGGATAACCACTGTTGAGTAGTATAGAAAATGCTAGCAAGACCGAGAGGCTCGAGACCGATTCCACAACTTGCTGGTTAGTTGTGAATAAGTAACCAATCTTGGATCCGAATACCAAACAAAGAACCCAGAAGAAGATTCCCATGACCAACGAAGTACTCAAGATGACTTTAATGGAGAATTTCGCAGCTTTAGGGTCTCCTCTCCCCAATTCATTGCCTACCCTCACACTGTATATACAATATTTGACATAAACCATCACTGCAACAAATCATGGACAATTCTATTTCCTAATACAACACTTACCTAGCTGAGGCCAAGAAGCCAAGACAGAACATAAACTCCAAGCCTGTGATGTTGAGGCTGCACCACAACCATCTCATCAAGTCAGAATCAAGATCCTTAATAGGCCTAAAGCTCGAAAGAGTTGAAAACAACACTTACCAGACGGAGAAGGCCGATATAGCAACTGATGCATCCTTCATGTACCCTGCCAATATAACTAGCACAGCATTGTACCATAACTCCAAGCTGTTGGCTCAAAGAAACCCGAAAACATCAAGAATGATCCGGAATAGGGAAAACTCCAAATACTCTCCATGTTCTATGAGAAATGTACTCGCCCGTGTTCTGTTAACTCTGTTTCCTACCTATCTCTTCATCTTTGTTTCACAAATCTTAACTATTCTTGTCTTTTGTTTCACAACTTTTTCAACAATTTATAGTTCCTAGCGTATGGTAACGTAAATCTTACATAATATAACGTTAATTTCTACAAATTGTTCGTCGTCTTTCCGCTAGGAACTATCAATTTTTGAAAAAGTCGTGGGTATGAAATGAAACAAAAGTCTAGGACAGTTAGAATTTGTGAACGGAACCTGAAACAGGGTTGAGAAACAGATTTCCCCTTCTTTTTTTTTCCTAAAGGAATCACATGGAATTTTCAAAACTTGATGTTAGTTTTCAGTTAGTTTTTAGGTCCAAAATACCCTTATGGCTTTGTATAAAGTTTGATAATAAAAATTATTTTTCTATCAAACTTCACGAAAAACTAACTAAAATTTAGGGATAACATCAAGAACTAACTATCATCAACTTGTACCGTTTAAAAACTGATTGTTGACTTATTAGTCGATCATATCAGGCATGTAGACTTAAGGTAATTATACAAACTAACATTTTCCGTTAGAGATGACAGAAAAGTTAGGAAAAACTCCAAAAACTAACGAGTCTACGGTTAGTTTTTGAGTTCAATAGTCATATTGCAGTTAGTTCTTAGAGTTTTTCCTAACGTTTTCAGTAATTTCTAGCGGAAAATGTTAGTTTGTGTACTTATCTTAAGTCTACGGGCTTGATCTGATCGACTAATAAGTCAACAATCATTTTTTAAAGGTACAATTTGATGACAATCAGTTTCCGGAGTTTTTCATACAATTTAACATTGATTAAGTAGTTGAGAATTCAACTTACCAAAGCATGACTCCGGAGGATAAGGAGAGCTTGAGGACAGGAACTAAATCAGTGAAGGCAGCTAAAGTAAAGCCTTTCCATGTCTCGGGGCACCACCCTCCGAAAATGTAGACAAACTCTCCGAGGACCACCGACCAGCTCGATATGATCATAGCGCCCATCGCTCCGGGGACGCCCAAGTCGAGCTGGATGACGAAAAGCCACGACAAGAAGAGGTGGAAGACGAAGGAACACGAAGAGAGCCACCCGATGACGAGGTTCTTTTGCTGTGCCTGCAAGTACTGTTGGATGGTGAGGCTGAAGACGAAGGAGAAGACGACCGGGATGAGCCAGATGGAGATGTATCCAGCGGCGGCTGCAATGTCTCCTTCCTCGTCGAGCAGCTCGAATATGAATCTGGAGAAGACGAAGAGGGGGACGAGGATCACCGCGGTGGTGAAGTTGATGATCCATGATCGTTGAAGGTAGATCCCTAGCATGTGGTGATGTTTTGCTCCGTATGCTTGGCCGCACAGAGTTTCTGTGGCACTTGACATGCCCAACTGCAACATTAGGATGAGACATTCTAATTAGAACTACATGACTTTTGTTGATCTTGAATGTGGTGTGCACTTATAACATACAACAAGCGAATCAACGTATGCGACTCGCGAATCGTATTGCCGTGGAAGTAGAAAGCATGCGATTCACGATCGTGACTCATAATTGTGGTTCGATGATTCGCGAGTCAATGCCATCCAACCAAAATTTGTCACGTGGCCTCTAAAAAATTCGATTTTGTGCAAATGGTGTTCAATTCTTTTAAATTTATAGTCATTATGTTCGTATTGTTCTAAATAATTTATTTAATGTCTTTGATAACAAAAAAAAAACATTGATTTACAATTCGATTCGAGAAAACGAATAAAAACCCAACATCCCTGCAAATCGTGAGTCCCATATATGAATCTCGTAATGTGGAACACATTTCAATTTAGGGATAACTTCATAAAATAACTATTGTTTGACTTTATAGTACAAAAAATACCCTTTGACTTTTTTGTCGTCCAAAAAACATGGTTTGACAACTATTTTTTCAAAAACTATGATTTTCC
>JAYMTN010000413.1:0-16939 GCA_036897425.1 Erodium trifolium
TACCCACCGCCATTTCGTCTCTACTAGCACCGATCCACCAACGAACCGCTTACGACTAAAAAGGTCTTGCTTCATACGAATTTATACAGAGAAGAAAGAAGGTAGCTTTCTGATACATTTACACACTTTTCTTTGCATTTGCAGATGTGCTTCCAAACAACTTTGTCCAACCCTCCATTTGTGCAAATTCACATGCACCTAATTTATTCATATGGACAAATTAGAACTATTGCAATTTGGGTTCTTATTACTCACTTCAAAATGTATGGTGGACTTAACTATAAAATTAAATAATTATCAATCAACAATTTAAACTTTATAAAAAACGAATCTAATAATTGGGATACTGTATATTCTTTCGGCTAAAGAAGGGTATAGGCAATTGAGGTCAGGTCATGAGGTTGGTAATGTTATGATATGAAGATGATTTTATAAGATAAAAGGTGTGGTTTCCCATAAAACAAATTAAGGGAAAGTATGTCTATGAAACTAAATGTTCACTACTCACCAACTTGACGGTGGGGCTTTAGTTATATTCCAGTATTTATCCCCCGCTATAAAACTAATATTTTTTTTTGAACAAATAGATTCATTAATAATTAATAAATCTTACAGACCGAACAACATACACTTAGAATATAAGTGTTGCATTCATCGGTCGCTTTCGAGAATCCGAGAAGCGACTAGCGAGATGAATAGCTCTCGAAAAGGGCGACGCAACGTCAAGATAAACAACGACAACCAAGTTGGTCTTTCTTATCGACTCTCGGGAGAGATACGACGAAAGAAAGTCCCAATTGGACACACCACCAGAGACAACAACCACACCTATCGAAAAACCAAGAGTCCGACAGGGGGAACACCAAAATACATACAACATAAACTAACTAAATAGCAAAAACAACAATGACAAGCAACAACTACTCGTGGTCTGCCTCCGAAGTCTAGGGCTAGGAGGGCGACGCCGTTGGGTGCAGATCTGATCCGATTGGGGCTGGTGCACGGATCTGGCCGGATAAGCACGAAAAGCAGGAGCAAACGGCTCCGACTGCGGTGTTCCGGTGAAAGGTGGGCGCAAATCTGACCGTCTGGCCGGAATAGGGGAGTGGCGGAAAGGCTCGGCCAAAGGGGTCGTCACTGTCAATGTCAGAAGGAGAGACCGGAGGGGGCTCGGATAGCCATGGTCGTCGCAGGGAGGAGGGCGGAAGGGGGACAGGTGCCATCTAAAACGAAACCATGTTTTGACGCCAGTTTCGGATGAGTCACACACTTCTATGACGCGTGATGGAGGCAGTGGTGTACCAGAATGATTATTTTCAACAAAATTCGGACTGTCTCGGAGTGTTAGGTTTTAGTCTGTATCAAAAATGCATCGTCGCACTATGGATGTTGGCAAATAGATGTTCCGCGGTTCCTTGGACAAATCGATAAGGATGGGTGATCGACCATCCAACAATGCGTGAAACAATTTTTTCGTGCTGTCAATATCCAATCAATGAAGACCACGTGAGGCGTCCGAATGCGGCTGGCGTAACGAGGTTACTTGTTCAGGGTGAGAGACACGGTTTTCCTAATATGATTGGGAGCCTTGATTGCATACATTGCATACATTGGAAGTGAAACAATTTCCAATAGCTTGGAGTGGACAATTCACTATAAGTAATCACGGTCGGCCTATTATCATGTTTGAAGGAGTGGTGCCACACGATTTATGGATTTTTTTTATCAACGATTTTTTGATTTAAGACCTTCTCCTTTAAGATAAAAGGGAAGATAAGGGACCAAAGTTCCTTCAATACAACAAGAACAATCCCTACAAAGGGAGGAACGAACAACATTCTCAATACCTAATCTTACAAACATCAAGCAAACGCACAGCCAACAAAAGCCAAAAAGAAACAAACAACTAAAACAAACCACAACAAATGAAAGAACGGGTCAAATATCCTTACATAACTATCATGAAGCCCTAAAAACAACAAAGAAAAGCACCAGTAAACAAAAAAAAGAACAGTAGTGAAATGAAAGATCAAGATGACCAAACCACCAAGAAACTTGGCATGTGCCATGCCATGCGGATGGGATTCGGGAACAGAGATGTCAATATAAATTTTATTTGAACTGGACTTTGTGATTACATTCAGATTTTGGAGCAAGCCCATTATCTGTTTAATGAGCCCAATTTAGCTCTGACATTTCCTTTTACGTAAAGCCCATGAACTCCGAGAAAAGGACAAGTGAGGAAAAACACGGGCCCGCATTTGCATCCGGACAATGCCACGTTTTGGAGTCGTGAAGTTGAATAGCTGACGTGGCATATCTTGGTTTCGGCTTTCTCCTCGTTGTCGTATTCAGATCGTCAAAACAATTTCTTACCTTCAACGACTAGATCCCCTAATCACCCTCCACGTGTACCAACCATCTAATCCCAACCCTCACTTTTTTGTTGCCTATTAAACAAACCGCTAATTCATGTGTCCTCAACCTGAGCATCAACAACCGTCCTTTCACTGGGCTCACTCACTCCCACTCTCGTTTCTCTGACCTCGCTCGTCGTCTTCGTCGGCTATCGCGAACCTGTATCAGTGTGTGTGGATCCGTTGAACCACAGTGCTCTGATTCCGGGACTCCGACTTCCCTCCGATCGAAGTTTCTGCCGGTAACAGCTGGCTCAAATGTTCAAAAAGCTCGTCGACAAGGCTTCTCTGAAGAAGGTAAGCGATGTCTTCTATCTCTTCTTCATATTTATTTGAATCTCTAGATTATCCTGCTGATTAGATTCGAAGATCGTTGGGGTCGGATTTGACCGTTGATCTATCTTCGTTCTATTAACATTTCAATTTCTGCAAATTTTCTGGTGTTGGTCTCAATAGTTGTGAAATTTCATTAATCGAACGTACTGAAATATTGAATAAATAAATAATATTTAAATCCAACGATTAGATTCATGAACCGAAGGTGCTCAAGCCCTCGGGTGCTCTTTATTTTATTCTTTTTTTCTATTCTGTTTTTTTTTTTTTAAATATGATCTGGGCTTGAATGTCGAGCTTATTTTGTACTGGTTTGTTTGGGGATTGAATTTTTAGGGACGAATAAAATAAAATGAAACGGAAAGCAATACTTAATGACTTTCAGGTATTGTTATATTAATAGCATTTACTATGATTTTTTTATTCCATAATTACTATGAAAATTATATGCATACAATTGCAGTTCCATGAGCAGAAGTAGAAACAAAATTGGTATTATCTAGTAATGGAGTAAAAACTGATCCCTGTTTGGACAAACAAATACTACCCATTTAAAATCCGTTCTGAGCTCACTTTTTTTTATACCTTCCTTTAGCAATAATAGAAAATCCTACACAATATATCCCAATAGAAGAGTTATCTCTAGCCAAAACTGGAGGACACATTCTGAGATCCGATTGAGTAACTTGAAACCAGAATGTGCTCAATTTTCCCTGGTACGGATCTGACATTAAGGTCTCTATGTGACCATATCCATCTTTGTCCCATATAATATAATGGACCCGGAAAATGAAAAGAGTGTGATGGTTATGGCCAAATTATTACATTAAAGATAGCTAAAGAAAAGAGGACAATTTGGAGTAGAATTTATTTGGTAAGATGTTAGTTTCAACCTACAAATCTGGGAGGAAAAAGAAGCAGCATTATCCAATGCACTACTTTTATTTTGATTTTTTGTAAATTATGTAGAATAGATAAGTATAATTAATTAATGGTCAAACATGTTACATGTTCAGTCCATGTGATGGATTTGGACGGTGGTAGTATTAAATTAGAAGACCAGTTTCATTGGACCCAGGTTGTACCAAATTTCAATCCATATCCAAGTCAGACGAAAATTGGTTTGTCAATTTGCTGGCCCACCACCACCAGATCCACTCTATGGTATCCATGTGTCCTCACCTTTTCTTTTTCTATTTACAAAACATCTTGGCCCTTTATTGTATTTTCTATTATATTTAGTTACTAGAAGTAGGATTTGTATTTATACTTTTAGTCTTGGATGGTTACTAATATTAAAAAGATTTATTAATGTAATATTATATATTAATTGATATTGTGTTGGATATTCTTCTTGATGTGGTGTGTGGCATTAACTCAACAAACTCATTGGATAAATTGATTGGCAGCTAAAAACACTCCCACACATTTTGTCCAAGTTAATTAAGAAAGAAAAAGGAAGAGTTTTCTTGAAAACGCTAAGAAGCCTTCATTACTAGTACTAGAATTCCCAATCTAGGAATACTCACTCTCAAGATAGTGAATTGATTTAATTAAGTAACCTTGAAATTGAAACACGTTGCAAGTAGGAGACAAATCTGCCCGATGCAGCAGTACTTCAAGCTTATAAAAATATAATTGAGAGGAAAACATAATAGAGCTAAGTCCAAGTACAAACAGATAACAGTCTCATCAGTATTGACTTGCTTCTCCAGTCCAGAATATAATTCTCAGGAATGTTTGTGCTGTTCTTTAATAGTCATTAGTATTTTAACTAATGTCTTAAAGTGGGGGGTTTGGTACAAATACACATTGTGATTGTAAAGTAATTCTGACTTAGCATAGTCTGTCTAGTTCTTGTTACATGCACATGAGCTGAATTGTATTGCACATTTTAAGTTGGTGTCATTATGTACTTATGGTGCCCGATGAAGTTCTGCTTGCAATTTCTCTTCATCTTGAAACGATAAAAAAAATTCATTGACTCTGCCAATACTTTGCTTGCAGCCTGGACTTTCTAATGGCCTGAAATCCAGTGATGTAGATCCACATCTTGTATTCCATCATGGTATCCCCTCAGGATCAAACAAGTTTGCCTATGACCCCATTCAAAAGATACTGGCAATAGCCACTAAGTAAGTTTCCTTTGCTGTACCCCTATAGTAGGTACATTGACATTATTTTCCTGTTATTCAAAGCTGCATGTCTCTTTTACAGTCTGATGTTTCATTACTGTTACTGGTACATAACTCTGTCACGGAGTTCTGGTAGTCCATCAGCAAATGTTATAATGGAAATGAAGCTATTGAGTTTGTTATCCTTGTCAATTCTGTTTGTATTGTTTTATTGATTAAGAAGTTAGCTTTCTGCCTTACATGGATACCATTATCTTTTAATTCAAAAAACTAGGCAACTTCCATATGTTTTTTAATTCAAAAAACTAGGCGACTGTAAGTAACCATATTCCTTTTGAGTAAATTCTACCGATTACATTTTGTTAAAATTAAACTGAAACTATTTTGAACCGTACTTTTTCTTTCACCTGCTTAGGGATGGCCGAATTAAATTGCTGGGAAGAGCTAACACTGAAGCTATACTTGAATCTAATGAAGCAGTCCCAAGCAAGTTTTTACAGGTAGCAACCACATGAACCTACTTCCCCCTGTTACAATTATTGTTGTTATCATGTGATGATATTGTGTCAAAAGAATGTGGATCAATTGATTTGTTGGTATATTAGTTGGGCCCTCCACCTGATAGCTTCAGTTTTTGTGTTGAAGACCTTTTCCCCATTGATAAACTAATATCAGCTGTGGTGTTTATTTTCAGTTTGTGGAGAACCAAGGCATTCTTCTAAAAGTAACTTCCAAGAACCAAATTGAGGCAAGTTATTCAAGTTGATAAATTGCTTATTTTTGCTACTTCACAGATGAATCTATTTTCTTCATCTCTGATGCCATAGACCTTGCCGGTTGTTTAAGTTTTATGTTAATGCTGGGATCTAATTTTCGAAGAGGAATTATCAGGTTTGGGACATAGACAAGAAGCTGGTGTCTCATGTGCATTTATTTGAGGAGGAAATTACCTCTTTAACAGTCATGAAACATAGTCTTTACATGTAAGTATATCGCAACTACAACTCAGGCATAGTCTTTTGAAGATAAATGCTTGCACTGTGTTCAATTGAGTTATGGGTGTAATGTTTCTGCTGGCAGGTTTGTTGGGGATTCTGTTGGCAATGTTTCTGTCTTAAAGCTTGACCAAGAACCATCTCAAATTGTAAATATGAAATATTATATGCCTTGCACAGTATCTCGCGGTGAGATACCATATGTTTCCTCTCTAAATTTACCTTTTCTTTTCATTTATTCTACATACCCGTTGAAGTTGTATATACCTTCCTCTCATATTACATCAGGGACTCCAACTGAAGTTTCTGCTGATACTGCTGTGACTCATATACTACCTCAACCAACAGCTGAAAGCAAGAGGTAGTCTACTCATTTGTTAACTTTTGTACTATCCCGAACAGAAGCAGCAACAGGTTTACGCCTTTAAAGTGGCTTAATGTTTATTTTTCTTGGCCTCATACAATATAAGGTTGTTGAGTTTAATGTACTTATAGGCTTCTAGCTATGTTTATCTCCCAAGAAAATTAAATTAATTTACAAACTGTCCATGAAGATATAGATATATATTCTGCTTGCCAACAACTTTATAGGATTTAGATGTCGTAAAACCCGTTTCCCCCCACAACTGTGCAGGGTGCTGATAATATTCAGAGATGGTCTAATTTCTTTATGGGAAATTAGAGAAAGCAAATCCATTTTCAGAACTGGTGGAAATATGATTCAGTCACAACATCAGGAAATGAAGAAAGTGACATCTGCATGTTGGGCATGCCCTGTTGGAAGTAAAGTGTGTATTGGGTACAGCAATGGAGAGATATTAATCTGGAGTATTCCTCCTACCCCAAGTCTGAATTTACCAGAGTGTAGTACTCCCACCGCTCCGATCTGTAAACTCAATCTTGGATATAGGTTGGACAAAATTCCTATAGCATCCTTAATATGGGCTTATGCTGATGGAAAGGCAAGTCGACTATATGTGATGGGTGCCCCCGACTTAGCATCTGCAAATCTGTTGCAGGTATTTGGATGCTAATTTTTGTTGCTTATTTATGCAAATGTTGCAGATATTTCTATGTACCTCATTTGCAAGGCTTGCTATCTATGTGTTATTGAATTTTCAAATCTTGTCACTAGACTAGCTATATCTGTTTTCCCTTGAGAATGGACCCTCTTCTAGCTTCTGTTCAGAAAGCCTTTCTATATGGGTAGTTAAATGTCTTTGCTAGGGATATACGTGGCTCAGATAGATTTTTATGAGATAAACATAAGATCATTCTATTATTGGTGAAATAAATGGCCCTTCAAGCAGCTTCCATGAGTAGGAGGGATGATACATTCCTTTCGAAGCTTCATCATAACCTGTTGACATTAAACCTTCCTTTTATCACAACTTTATTAATTTTAATAGTAATTTTGCAGATTGTTTTGTTGAATGAGCAAACTGAAACTCGCACAATTAAGTTGGGACTTCCTTTGCCTGAGCCTTGTGTTGACATGGAGATCATTTTGAGCTCTAGTGATCAAAGCAAGCATAAACAAGATTCTTTCCTGCTGCTTGGTAAATCGGGACATATATATGCATATGATGATTGCTTGATTGAAAAGTATCTATTACAATCCCAATCTAAGTCCCCACCCTCACTTCCGAAGGAGCTTGGGGTGAAGATGCCAGTTTCTGATTCAAGCATCACTGTGGCAAAATTTATCACCAACAACAAATATATGATGTGCTCCGACGAGGTAATATAAATGAATAATACATCTTGGCTTAAGACACTTTTTTGTCTTCAGCATTACATGTCTGTGACTCGTAATTAAATGACTGGACGTTTATATATATATATGGTCACGTATGTCTGTCACTCATAATTAAATGACTGGACGTTTATATATATATGGTCACGTGCAGGATTATGTTATGTTGGCAAAAAGTATTCCTCCATTTCTTCCTTTAGAGACGAAGCTAAAAGATGGAGCTCACTCGAGTTTGAACAACTTCAGTGGGTTTAGTAAAGTTAAAAACTTGTACATAACTGGACACAGTGATGGAGCCATAAACTTTTGGGATCTATCCTGTCCAATTTTGCTCCCAGTTCTATCTCTACAGCAGCAGGTATTTTCACACTGTTTAGTTTCTGTTCTGAAGTTTCAAAGTTCTGGAACATAAATGAGTAACTAGTTTCTCCAATAATGCAATTTTTCTTTCTTGGCTGAACTACCCGGCTTGATCACTCTTGTTGACTCGATGTTTATGTTCATCTTAATATTACCTAGTTGTGTTATTTACCAAATTTTTTTTGAATCATAATACAAATTTAGCAAGGGAACATGTGGAAAGTGTAGATTGGATGAAGCTTTCATGAATACAAGTATGTTTTTATACATAGTATGCTTAATTCTGCTGGTCCTTTTGTGCAGAGTGAGGATGATTTTTCTTTGAGTGGTATAGCTGTGACGACATTGTACTTTGACAGAAACACACGACTTCTTATTTCTGGAGATCAAAGCGGAATTGTAAGTGACACCTTTATTGGTTAATTTATAAATCATTGGTTTGGTTTGAGTAATTTAAAAGTTTTTCACACTACATATATTTGATATGCAGGTTCGCATCTTTAAATTTAAACCTGAGCCATATTCCACAGAAAGTAGTTTTATGGGTCTCCAAGGTAGTACAGAGATATATGATTGCTTTACAAATATTATTAATGTAATTGCAGGAACTTTTTTGTGTTAAGATTAACCTCTAATTTTTAAGCACTAACCAACTCATGGTTCTAACTTCTGTGATAGAAACACATTGTACACTTGCTTAAAATATATCAAGATATATCAGCAGCACAATGATAGTAATCTTTTTTTCCCTCGGTACATAAACATAACAGAATTAAATCAGTAGATACAATCATACTCATTTTCCATCTTAATTTCTTAGTCAACATGGTATTTTGAGTTTAGATTAATATATCAATGCATCAACCTCATGCTGCATATTGCCCACCAGGAAGCTCAAGGAAGGGAAATAATCATGTCATCCAGGGTTTGAAACTTATCAAGGTTAATGGCTCTGTGCTTTGTCTCAACATAAGACCTGGTTCAGGACATCTTGCTGTTGGATCTGATAAAGGATATGTAAGTTAAATTTCCATTCTTTCCTTCTCGTGTGGCTCTCATTCTTTCTCATCTAATATCAATATCAAAATAGGTGGATCGATCTGTGAATATAATATATATATATCACAATCGAACTGTTCCCGTTACAGGTTTCAGTGATTGATGTAGAAGGGCCAACTCAACTGTACGAAAAACATATTGCAACTGAAATTTGCACAGGCATTGTCTCTCTGCAGTTTGATACCTGCAGTGTGCAAGGCTTTGAGAAGAATGTATTAGTTGTGGCAACAAAGGATTCATCATGTTTAGCCCTTGATAGTGATACAGGAAGCACCCTGACCACTGTCAACATTCGTCCTAAGAAACCCTCTATGGCTTTGTTTGCCCAGGTTTTGGGTAAGCACTTCTTTTCATGTGTTTGTAACTTTGTTTGTGACAAGATTAACGAAAGCAATTCCAAGAATCATCTGTAATTGATTGTTTGTACAGATGGGGTTCAGGATAAGTTAGTAAGAGGTGCAAATGCATGTAATGGTGTAGAACTGAACAAAGGAAATGGTGCTACTTCAGAACAAGCATCATTATTGCTATGTTCAGAGAAAGCTGTGTATCTTTATTCGCTAACACATGTTATTCAGGTAAAGACTGTCAATCAATGTAGACACTCATGTTATCTAACACAAATGTAGCTAACTCCTGTTTCTCATTTGTTTTGTAGGGGATTAAGAAGGTGCTCTACAAGAAGAAATTCAACTCCTCTTGTTGCTGGGCATCAACATTCTACAGCCACTCTGATGTTGGCCTTATACTCCTTTTCACAAGTGGAAAGATTGAAATAAGGTGATGACGCTACTACTATTTTATGCATACCAGTTTCCATCGATGTGAAATATATCATCTATGTGCAATTACCTTTACATAGAAATGCACCTCCATTGAAAGATGTTTATAGGATTTGAACCGAAGACCTTGCTACTAAAAGACCGAAATTTTTACCACTTGGGGCCAACATGTGTTGGCAGATGTTACATGAATACAAATGAAGGGGATATAACATCCACCCTGCCTTCAGTATAGTTTAGTTAGCATTTTTACCCAAATCATGCTTGTTTCGAGCATTTTATTGCTATATTCAACTCTTATTATTATCTTCATATATATAGTGCTCCCTTATGCTAAAAGAATATTTCACACCAAGCAAGTTTTCAAAAACTAATTTGGAATCTCATTCATATATAGAAGTCAAAGGAACATACATTCATGGGCTTGTTTGGACTGTTTAGGGTGACCTGTGGAATCAGATAACCAGTCATTATGTAAGGTAGAAATCACAGTGGCAACATGTACAACTAAATTGGTACAAAACAACAGTATAGTGCTTTTTTGGCATAACTATAGTAGATTGAATGTTCAGTAACTTGAATACCTTTTGTAAAATGCTAGATCCTTGCCAGAGCTGTCCTTGATTAATGATACTTCAATCAGAGGTTTCACAATTCCCAATTCGAATCCAAGCTCATCATCTGAGAGTTCAGTCTGCTGTTCATCTGATGGAGAACTTGTTATGGTATGACATCGTATCTTAGTCTTTTGAGCATGTTTATTGTGGATACAGATATAATGATATTTTCATGAACTGAAATACTATTCTTTGAAACAGGTCAATGGTGATCAGGAGATGTTTGTTGTTTCAGTTTTGGTGAAAAAGGAAATATTTAGGTATAGTACTTTGAATTATTATTCCTCATCTCTTTTTTGCTGCTTATCCTGATTTCAGGAGAGACATGCACCATAATTTTGGATCTATCTTTTATCTTCTTTTTCATTAGTCGTCTGCTCACTGTTACCCGATGATGGAAATGGGTTCAGAAATTGGCCATGCTTTCTGTCATTTTTTTTCCTTCCGATCATATTGTTAGGTTTTTGTGCATAAAAACACATTGCAGTTTCATCTCGGCCGGGTTGCCTCAGAAACAATCGTTTTGGAACTCATAGGCTTTTTATAGTCCCTTATGCTTTTGATTGCTTCCATGCCAGGCTTTTGGACTCTATGAGCCAAGTGTATAGAAAAGATATAATTCATCCACAAGACGGGTCCATCTCAGTACCCACTGTCCATAAGGAAAAGAAGAAGGTAGATGTTGTATAAAATATAAACAACTGTTAACTCTGATATGACCTAGCTAATGAAGAGGCAAATGTTTAAAGTTTATATTTGGTGTGCCAGGGTATGTTTAGCTCGGTTATTAAAGAAATAAAAGGAAGTAAACCGAAGCCTGTGGTTGATGTGGAGACAGAAGATCCCAATGAAAGCATCAAGGAACTGACTACGATCTTCTCAACTGCTAACTTCCCCCATGATGATCAGGAGAATAGTATGACCATGGACAAAGATGATGATTTTTTAGATATAGGTATGACTCAATTCTCTCAGATTTTATGGCTAAATATAACATGGTATTCCTAATCAGCCTATTTACCTAGCCTTCAAGGTGGTTTTGCTGAAGTTCTGACCTTTAGGCTTGTTTTGTTTTACTTATCCTGGATGGCTTCTGACATAGTGTTCTTCGCGTTCTTTTGATTGCAAAGATGACATTGATATTGAGGATCCCGAAGAGAAACCGAAAGAACAAAATATGTTGCCTGCTCTGAATACGCAGAAACTGGCTAGCAAATTCCAGGCATTCAAAGGTCAGTACCAGCATGTGCAAGCTATAAACATCATTTCATTAAGAAACTACTCCCCTCATCCAAAAATGAGTATCCATTATCCTTCATAGGAAACTAATTATGCATGGAATGCCAAAAAAATTCTAATCCTGAGCTTTTCTCGGAAGTCAAACATGACGCTCATTTTGGGGAGGGCGTAACTTATTATCACTTGTATTGTATTTGGGCACTATATAAGTTGAGAGCCAACTGACTAGACTGAGAAATTGCAAAAGCATTGGTTTGTGTGTTGTTGCCTTCTGTTCCTACTCTGCATGGATAGCAATATGGTAATAACTTACTCACATCAAGATTTTATTGGTGATTGATGCATAATTTACTCCCTTAAAAGAAAACACGACACTTGTTTGGCATCATCCGTTTTGGAAAAAGCAAGACCCTTTTATCATAGTGAAAGTTGTACTTACATAAATTAAATAGAATTAAAGGAGTTCCGGGGCTTTTGTGGAATCCACAAGTCACTGATACAAACATTCACCTAATGCAGGTAAACTGATGCAGATGAAAACCAAGAATGAAAAAAGTTCCACCAAGGAAGTAGAACAAGATGAGAATGTTGGTTCAATTGATCAAATCAAGAGGAAGTACGGGTTTCCTTCTTCAAGTGTGAGTATACATCCAATTCAAGGGGACTCTACATATGTTCATTTATGTGTTTCCATGTTCTAATGTACATGAGCGGACTAGTTGCTACCTCCCTTTGCCTACTACTTCATAATCATGCTTGAACTGAATATTTGTATTGCATTTCTAACATGTGAAACTCTCTAATGAGGGGTTCAGGATAAATAGGTCATAACTAGGATACTTGTGGATGCAGGTAACAAATGATGCTAAAATGGCAGAAAGCAAGTTGCAGGATAATGCAAGGAAGCTACAGGTAAAGTATTCCATTGATTTATATACAAACAAGGAACTTCTTTCTAGAACAAGTTTGATTTCCCCATTGATGGAGCTAGAAAGGTTGATCAAGCTTAGTTCATTATTGAAAAATCCCATTAACCGAGAATATTGTTGCTCAAATGGATAGGGGATCAACCTGAGAAGTACAGAGATGGAGGACACAGCTAAATCCTTCTCTTCTATGGCACAAGAGGCTCTACGAACAGCTGAGCAAGATAGACTGAAACCATAGGTTCTGTGACTTTCATCTGTGATTTGAAACATTTTCAGTAAATAATAAGGCACAGGCTTCATATGAGGGAGCACAATTGGAGTGGTATAGAATATATAGTAATTTCATCTTTGTTCATTTAATTGTTTTCTTCGATATTATTTTGTACATCATTTTCTTGGGACCTTCCCTGTACTATGGCAATGAACATACAGATATTGTAAAACAGTTTTGCTTATTCTGATGACCGAGGAACCCAATTTTCAATGGGACATATGGTTTCTATTTCCTTTATCGGTTGCATAAAATCATTGTGTATACTAGTAGAGGGGTACAACATGTTCTTTTGATTGAACTATCAATTATGTAGTAAATACTGTTTGAGATAAGATTACTCGTTTACATTCTACTGGTTAGATTTTTGTAATTATTTTTTTCAGATTACTCATTTACACTTAACTAGTAGGATTTTTGTAATTATTTTTATCAGTCAAGTATGGTTCAATGAAAGCTATCCATTGTTTGACATATGAATCTGTATACGGCAGCTATCTATTTGACGCCACGCCAATGCCAAGCATATAGCTATAGTTGAAATGTAATTTATTAATATACTAACCTTGAAATGTAATTTATTAATATACTAACCGCAAATTGATAGTAGTGTTACTATTCAATACTTCCGATTTCCTTTATGATAAACTAAGGTCAAGTAACATACAGTATTCAATAATGTGAAGCTCTTTTACAAAGCAGTTCTATTTGTGTGATTTGAGTAGTTTATGCCAATTGTCCACAGCTCAATCACCCCTTCATTCAGATCAGTTCAATGAAAGAGCAATTGTTTCACAGTAACTTTTTTTCCCCTTAAAGTATCGGCACGAAGTCGAACAAAACAGATAGTGGAATGACCAGCTAGCTACAAACAACAAACTCGGATAATTCGCTTCCCTGTCATGTCAGGTACCCTCAAAAAAACAGTTGGCTCAGGAGTTGACTTTCTAGTCAGGAAAATGAGATACACGCTGCTACCACTACTATGCATAGGTAAAACGGGGAAGAATCCAAAAAAAAGTCAAAACAATCATCACAAGTTAAATAGATAGAGTAACAAAAGAAAGCATCAAAAAGCGAGTCAAACCAATCATCACAAGTCACAACCATAAACTATCGAACATGACCCAAAACAGAGTGGAATCAAAAACAGCTGCACAGAAAAACATACCATGCTTTCCGAAGTACGACCACTCTTTACAATTACACCTTCACTAAAAACGAATCCAAAAATTGCAAGGTCAATGAGTTTTCTCTCAAAAGTTGAAACCCACTCTTAAGGACAAGCTGGCTAAGATATTTCAATACGCAGTTCTAATTTCAAAACCAATTCATTTCAAATGTGAATTATCATGTGGAACAGATAATGAACTTCAAAAACTACAGAGCAAGTAAAATGCAACAATCGAAAAAACTACTAAATCATTTGACATTGAAGAAATTTAAGTACATAGAGCACATCATCTCTTGGGAGAGAACCTGAAGCTAATCCCACTTTCAGCTCTTATATCAGTAAATCTAAAGCCTAAAAGATGCTGGGGAAAAGCCAGAATTGGGATAAATTATAAGTGAAAAATATGAGAATCTGAAAAGGGCAAGTTAGCTCATCTTCACTTGACATTCTACATAAGAGCAACTAAAGAGCAATCCCCGAACTATTCCTCCCTTGGCTACAACATTTACTCGTCATCATCATCATCGTCCTGAAATCAAATCCAAAACAGTAATTATTATTTAACCTCAAATCCAAGTCCATGCTTTTACTCTGTACCATAAAATAGATATTTTTTTCAACAACAAACCTCTTCACTTCCATCATCACCATCTTCATCATCATCATGCACCTCAGACTTTGACTTGTCAGATTCCTCCTCTTCATCAGCCGAGTTTGATCCAGCAGCCTGTTAGCGATTTCAAGCAACCATTATAAAAAAAAGGAACCAAATCAAACATTTCTGACTTTTTTATAACAGTAATAGAAAAAAGGAATCACCAGTTTCTTGTTGTAGGCCTCCATGTTTTTGTTGTATTCTGTCTTTCTTTTCTCAGCCTTTTGTACATAGGGTGCTTTCTCCTAACATTTTTTAATTAAACAAAAAAAAGATATGATCAACTATTGCATTTTACAAAATATGATGAATAAAGGCATGTAAATCAAAATAGTTGTATAAAATATACAAATATAGTAAGAGTTTTCATGAAGTACTCACAGCATCTGACATGGACTTCCATTTGTCTCCACCGGCTTTGCCAACCTGATTGATTGAAAACATGATGATAGAAGAACTCATATACAAACGGAGCAGATACAGAAAACAGAAAAATCAGCTCAGATCTCATTTAAAAAAATTGCATACCACGGAGACGGATTTGTTGTTAGGGTGCTTCTCCTTGTACGTGGTCCTAAATTCTTCCCTATTGTTCATCAAATATAATCGGAAAGTCCATAATCAACACAAATTCCAACAAAAATACAATTAACTGTTATTGAATCAGATCTACGCCAAATCGAAATAGGAATAGTCTAATACATGAAAACGAAGAAGGCACTGGCAGGTCTCTTCGGCTTGTTTGGATCCTTCGCCGCTGCCTTCTCCTTTTTGGTCGGCTTCTTCGCGGCTCTCTCCGGAGCAGCGCCTTTCCTCTTCAGCCTGGAAACGACAAGAACAAAGCTCAGCCATTCCGATACGCACAACAACAAAAAAAACGACAAATACATAGCGTGCCAAAACAGCCGATCTGGAGATCTGGATTTCACCAAATTTAGAAGAAGAAAAAACACAAAAACCTAGAAACGAACAGCGGATTACTTACTTGTTGTCGGCCTTTCCTTTGCCTCTGTTCATGGCGAATCCTGCACACAGACACAAAAACGACCAAAACGGTGAGAATCGGTCCTGTAACGGCGAAAAGAGGGGCGACTCGGTCCGAGTCAAGGCGGCGAGGGTAGAGCGAGTTACCTCCTAGGGTTTACAGAGCGACGATGAAGAGAAGAGAAGAGGAGGCGAGCGAAATGGAGAGAAGAAAAATGAAAAATATGTAAAGAGATAAAGGGTCGTTGGTGTGGGTGTGTTGTGTTGTGTTGGGCTGGCCGATGAAAAAGAGAGCGAAGGGTTTTTTGGGGCTAAACACAATAAAACTGATTCACGAACGAATTGAAGTCCGGGTTTAGGCGGGATTTTGAAATATCTCCTCGCCACGTCACCTATCCGTGTGCTCTTCCCCTCTCCTTTGTGTTTCTTCCGCTCACTTCAACGGTCAACTGGCTTCGGATAAGCGCCACGTGTGCTTAGTTCCCAGCTCAAATGACGAGAATGGGCTTGAGTGTTGAGAGCGCCTCGGGGGAGGGTTGTTGAGGCTTCAATAATATAGGGGTATCACGACAGGCTTATGCCACGGATATTATTTCCATGAGGGGTGTTTCAGTAAATTCGTACTTTGATATTTGTTTAGGCGTTGAGAATTACGAATCGGGATATATCGTGTCAATTGCCACCTAGTTTACAAATCATCACTTCTATGTCTAATGTTTGCAAAATTCTATGAGACTCGGATTGTACGGACAAAATCCCAGTAATAATTCTGATACTAGTTTTTATTTTATTTTCGAAACGTGCATATATATTATTTTTATTCATGATATTCGTCGAAAAACATAAAGTTGATCAAAGAATGTAGGATTCAGATTATGTCCGAGGCTCCTATAGGTATTTCGACGCTTGTAGACTCGTAGAATAGTTTAATTTGCATCATAGACGAGGACGGCTGAAGCCAACAACCTAAACAAATAATCTGAAACCTAAAAACAGAAACATAAAATGCAAAAAGCAGGAAATACGATTGCTTTAAAACATGTGTGGTAGTCTCTTGATTAGTTGTTCGTTCAGTTAATTTTGTTATTTTACTCTAGTGATGTGACAGATTTTCATAACGGTCATAAATCAATTAACTGATTTGTTTGTGATATTTTTTTGTCATTAATTATATATCATATATTGTTGTAATTTAAAAAGTAACAGAAAATATAAATTGAAAACAAATGTATA